>ML421553.1:0-81180 GCA_005239525.1 Nicotiana knightiana | reverse complement strand
TGGGGAGAAATGTGGTTCAACAGTCACCAGGGGTTCTTGAACTAGATGTGGTCTCAGCATTGTTAGCTCAGATTTCCACATTGAATAACCAAGTAAATCAGATGAACTTGATCATTAGCAAGCAACAGGCCCATCCAGTGCAACCAGTTCAACAGATTCAGGTATTTTGTAAAGTTTGTGGAGAGGGTCACATGAGCAATCTATGCCCAGCAAATCCAGAGTTTGTATATTTTGTGGGTAATGTAAATCAAGGCCAAAAAAATCAGTATGGGGACACCTAAAATCCCAATTGGAGGAACTATCCAAATTTCTCTTGGGGTGGTAATCAAGGATATCAGAATTAATATCGGCCTCAAGCACCTCAACAACAATACAGACCACCTCAGGCTGAACAATTATCTAGCGTTGAGGAGATTATGAGGAGAATGATGAATGACCAACTTGCTTTCAATCAGAAAATAATGGCTGATCACCAGGCCCAAGCAGCAATAATGAGAAACTTGGAACGTCAATTGGGGCAACTTGCCAATTCCCAAAATACCAAAATACTAGAAGAAGCTCCAAAAACAAAGAAGAATACAGCTCATCCTGGGGGAGAATTAGTTCCCAAGCCAGTTGAGGGGCATGAGAAAGAAGATAAAGGACCCGAGCCAGTAATTGAAATAAGGCCACCACCTCCGTTTCCACAGAGACTGCAGAGGAAAAAAGATGATGCTAAGTACAAGATATTCCTAGATATGTTGAGCCAAGTGAGTGTGAATTTGCCTTTGGTGGAAATTTTGCAAGAAGTGCCTAAGTATGCGAGGTATCTCAAAGATATTGTGGAAAATAAACGAAGACATGCAGAGTTCGAAACAGTTGCACTTACTGAAGAGTGTAGTACCAGAGTTCAGAGTAAACTTCCTCCTAAGTTGAAGGATCCTGGGAGTTTTGCAATTCCTTTGTCTCTTGGAAAACAAGAAGTTGGTAGAGCCCTGTGTGATTTAGGGTCTAGTATAAATTTGATGCCATCTTCTTTGTTCAAAAAACTCGGATTGGGGGTTCTTAGACCTACCACAATCACCTTGATTTCGTCCGTTGGGATTATGGAAACTCCGGTGGACTTTTGGGTAAGGTTTGTCTTTAAGGGTTATTATGTGGACAACATACTAACCCGGCTAGGTTTTGCCATGATGCATGTACCGTTATAATCAGAGTAAGGTTGCTATGGGGGTCTGGTACCCTCATGTTGTCCACATAATAACCGGGTCTGGTACCCTCAAGCGGACAACTTGAGGGGGAAGGCACGGAACCTTCGATTGCACCGCTGATCGACTAGTTTTACCGCAAATAAGCCTTTCCGAATTTAAAGGGTGATATATAGGAAGAGCGCAACCACTCATCAAGCCTTGCTAAAGGATTGATTACGCACGAGTGGAATATGATGTTGAGAATGATTTATGCAGCAGTAAATAGCATATTGTCACGTATTTGCACGTTAGGAAAATAATAAATGTGGTATTTAATAATTGAAAGACATTTAAGAAAGAAAAACAAAGAAATAAATCAGTTTCTGCAGTAAAGGAAATCATAAATACTCAAAAACTGGCAATTAAATTCACATAAGGGGAAAAGGAAAGGGTGCGCACATATTAACAAAAGAAGCATGCTTAAGACTAATATACAAAAAGCAAGTTTGTTATGGTGAAAGCCTAAAATCCCCAGCAGAGTCGCCATGCTGTCACGCCCCCCTTTTTCTCGCGAAATCTGGGTTTTGACATTCGACAACTCCTTTCCTTTTGGGAAATTGGGTAGGGAAATAAAAGAGTCGCCACCTAATGGATTTAAGGTGCGTTAGGGAACCTAATGCAAGTAAATCATGAAACCAATCTACATTACCTGAGATTGCGTAAGGGCTTGAAATTACCCTGAGGGGAAGGTGTTACGCACCCCTCGAGGTCCACAATGATGGGTCCCGGCCAAACTTACTTGGTGAATTAGTCATTTAACAGATAAGCAGTCTAAGCACACATATGTAAATAAGATAAAGGAAATTTAATAGGTAAGCAGTCTAAGCACACATATGTATAAAAATAGGGAAGTCCTAAGTTATTAGCCTATAGGATCACATCTGTACAATGCTGGGTAATCCTTCCTCAACTAGAGGGGTTACACGTGGCATTAGCGCACAGGTCATCATATCATTTTACTAGCCGGTTACCCTCCCCTTAGAGATTATATAAGCAGTTTAAATTAAATGAACTCTAAGCGTACATTACCCGTCCCTTTCTTGTGGTCCCAGAGGTGTTTAGGACCTCTATTTTTAGGTAGTTATAGACTCTCTTGAAGCGTTTAAAAAGGAAAATCTAAGCAACAAGAAAGAACAAACATGACTGTCAAGTAAGACAACAATTAAGGGCTCATGTTTAACTCCACAAATAAACACACAATTAGCACGTCTCAAACAACAAGATTTCAGATGTTTTAGAAAAGGTCCTAGAACATGATATTCACGTGAGCATGACAAATAGAGAATGTGCAGCATTATGTTAAGGTGAAGCGGGAAAGACCTAATCAATTTGCCTAATAATTTTTAGAACATGTTGAATCTGGGCAGTCACAAATAAACAAAGCATAGTTTTACAATTTTTATAAGACCTTAATTACCTATAGGCTTGCCTAGGCGTGGTTCAGGGATAGCCTATAGCATGCTGTCTAAAAATGAAAACAGAATTCTGGAAATTGACTAAAGGAAAACAAACACTTTGAGTTTTAATACGTCCTATAAACATGCTTTTCTAGGTGTTGATTATGATGAAACTGATTTCATACATATTTATCCTATAACATGGTGTCTAGGCGTTGAAATTGCTTTTAAACATTCTTATAGACATGATGGTTATTAATTTAGGTGATGTAGACATGATTTAAAGCGAATAAAAACACAATCCTAAAGAAGGATTTCTAATGCACACCAAGGATGGATATTTTTTATTAAGCGGAATTATAGCGGTAACTTAATAATAGGATTTCTAGGTGATCATGATTATGTAGAAGCAGAATTCCGTAACAAATGAGGTAATGAACCTATAACATGTTGCCTAGTATGCCAAGTGGACTTAAAATAATGGTTTCTGATGCAAGTAAACATAGCTTAAACCTAAAAGCATGACTTCTAATGTAAGTAAACATAGTATAGACCTAAAGGGAGGATTTCTACCCATTTTACCCACAAAAAATCATATAAGAATCCCTCCCCTTTTACTAATTTTCCCAATATCTGTTTACAAAGGTTATTATTACAGATCATAAATGAATGAATCATATAATAAATATAAGCTATGCTATAGGGAGCATGAGATAGGCCCAAAGTGAACCTGGAAATACCAGGCCTTCAAAAGAGTCCAGGATGCCAAAGTCTCATAGCCAATAGGGTGTCCTGGTGTGTCAAAGTTTTCTAAGGACCTCAGGGATCCCGGGAAATGCTCACACCAAGATCCTTTGAGTAGGGAAGTGATTATGTGCAGTGTGGAAAGACCAGCCCCGGTGTGCCAGAGTTTGGATGAATCTCATGGATTCCTAGGCAGTATACACACTAGAGGGGCATAACTTAAGTAATCTAAGAGTAGAAGTGAGAGTGCTTGACATAGTTTGGAAGAACTTAGTAAAAATAGTATAGAGGTAAAAATTTCAGGAGTGAAAAGCTTTTCAGGAATAGAAACAGTTCATAAAAATGTTAAGAGTAAAACAATTTTGGAAACAATTCTGAGAAGAAGAAAGATTCAACAAGCAACCACACAGTCATAACACTTAGAGTGCCCAGATTCAAAATCATTTATACTTGTTTCTAAGTGAAGGCAAACAAGTTTACAATAAGGGATTAGGGGATTGGAAACATAGAGGCTTAATTCATAAACACATGAACAGGGTAAACGGGGAAGCACATTGACCAGCCAGTACATAGAACAAATAGGAACTGATTGGCAACCAGAACATAAAAACTATTGATTCGAAGTATTAGCAAGGGGATCATGCTTGAAATTAAAGTGGTAACGCATAATAAACATAGAGACAGAATATGAGAATGGTCATGTTGAAGACATGGGTCTACTACATAGACCAGTCATGCCAATTAGGATTAAGCAAATACATTATGAGTCTATGATACTGACATAAGCATACTAGTCAAGGGATGTAAGCAAGAACAAAAGTAAACATGCTGGCCAAGTATCAAACAAGACAAATGAGACCCAGACATTCTGACTAAACATTTGAGAAACAGAGGGTAAGACTCCAGTATATTGAGCAAAGAAGTAAACAAGAAGACAACTAAATACATAGTCAATTAAACTAGTGTGGAAATAGGTATGGATTTAACAACTATGGAGCATATAGGGTTGAATTTCAGAATTGAAATAAGAACATAGCAGTTAAGGAAGCAAGATACAGAAAGTAAAGCAGGCAGAGTTCCACAGCCTAGCCTTGGCTTTCAGCCGCCTAGACAAGCAGTTCGCACAAGTAGTAGAAAAAGAGAGAAAAGAGATAATTTTGTGTGAGTGTGCGTTCTTGAACTAATGTTCGTGTCTGAGAGGAAAAACAAGAGAGTATTTATAGCAGTTAAGGAGTAGGACCAATAAGGTAAATGAATCAAAATTCAGTAAATTAAGGACAATCACAAAATTACATAATCAAATCACATAAAGGGGGTTCAGAATAGACCACTTGATTAGGGGGTAATCGATTAGCAGTAACAACAGGGGTTTAATTAAGGCAAGGAGTCCAAATCACACCAAATAAGGGATCATTAAGAATCCCAAAATTATACGGGCAATTACTTAAGGAAGAGATGACCAATTAAAGTCATAAACAAGGAAACAAATACAATCTATGCACACGAATCTTAACAGTAATAAGCAAAACCTTCAAAAGAACACTGATTTCCGGGAAAGAATTACTCAAAATCCATAAATAGAAAGTAAACTAAGTAAGACCTCACAGAAATATAGATCTTAGCCGGAAAAGCAGGTTCGAAATCTAAGAAAGATTAATTAGGGAAAAACCACAAAAATACTGGATTTAACAAGGAAGAAGGTTTAAGTCCAAAAGATAGAGTAAACTAATACGACTGGTATCACAGAAATACCTAAAATCGAAACAAAGATTGAAGAAATCAGTATATCATATAGAATCCACTAGGGTTTGCAAAAATCAGTCACGATGATGAAAGAACACTTATTAAAACACTGAGAGGTTAGAAAATCTTTGAAGAAAGTCCGGGATAAACCCTAGTTTCGAAAGAGTAACAAAAAATCCAAATTAATTAATTAAAACAGGAGATTTTTGAGGGAAAACATTTAATAATATTCAAATCATCTCAAATCTATAAAGATCTGAGAAGAATCAACAGTAATGGAATAGGGTTTTCAGAAAAATAGCAGAGGTAAAGATAATAGGTCAAGAACCCATAGATTCGTAATAAAACAAGGAAAGATCCTTACTTACAAACAACAAATGGCCTGATACAGGCAAGTTTGAACCAGAACCCGTTGGGTTTCCTTGAGATCTTCTCAAGGATCCAAGAAATCGAAGAGCCATGGCGTATAGAAGACTAGGGCTGGTCGGAGAAGACATAGAAGCACCGTAGGGAGGAGGTTTATGCCGATGACAGCGTTTATGGTTAAGGTTAGGTCGAGAGAGAGTTGAGAGACGAGGGAGATGATGACGATGGGGATGGGAAAGAATGAGAGGGTTTGGGTAGGTTAATTAAGGTAAGGATAATCGTGGACCGTTGATAAAAATGATCAACGACCACGATTGAACGGGTTAGTGGGTCGGCGTAGGCAGATTGGGCCAAAAGGGGTTTGGGCCAATACTTTGGGTTTATATTGGAGGGGTTTTGGGCTGGTTTCAGATGTTAGGTCCGAAAATTATAGGAATCAAATAGGGATATTTGTTAAATACCCAAACAATTTTAAAAAAATAGTTTATAAAATAATTAACAGATTATAAAAAATAATTTTCATGCATAGAAATGTTTTAAAATAATTACTCAACTTTTTTTAAAAATATAATGAGCTAGTTTCTAGTAAAATAATGTAATAATGCATACGTGGGCTATAATTGCAAAGTTATTGTAATTGTAACTCCAAAGATGTAAATGTGGCTATTTGTGCAATATTTTTAAACCTAATATAAACATAAATATCAATATTAAGCCATGGAATTGTTATAAAGTCATTTGTGATGCAATTAGTAATTATTTATAAAAATACTGGGATAAATTAATAAAAATCCTTAGAAAAATGCAGAAATTATGGAAAAATATCAATTTATGTCAATGCATAGTTTTGAAGGTATATATGCTCTTTTAAAATATAATAGGGAAAAATTGGTGTCAACAATGGTTGTCACCATATCATATGATTCTGGATTGTCATGACAAGACCGTGACATTGGCCATGCCGGGTTTGTCGGGGTTGGAGTGAAGAGGAACATTGGATTATGTTCTTAGCATGGTGGTATCCTTTCTAAAGGCTTAGGAAATGGTTGAAAGGTATTATTAGCATATCTAGCCTTGTGAGGGATGTCAGTGTTGATACTCATTTGTAGTAGAGAGAGATTTATCAGATCTGTTTCCAGCAAACCTACGGCATGCCGCCTGATAGGAATATCGATTTCAGTATTGATTTGGTGCCAGACACTCAGCCCATCTCCATTCCACTATATCGCATGCACTAGTGAAGTTGAAGGAACAATTTCAGGAGTTGCTTGATAAGGGTTTCATCCGACCGAGTCTCTCGCCTTAGGGTGCTCCAGTTATATTTGTGAAGAAGAAGGATGGCTCATTGAGGATGTTTATTGATTACAAGTAGCTGAACAAGGTCACGATCAAGAACCAGTACCCATTAGCGTGTATTGATGATTTGTTTGATCATCTTCAGGGTGCTCGGGAATTCTCAAAGATTGATTTGAGATTAGGGTATTATCTAAGATTCGAGATTCAGACATTCTGAAGACGTTTTTCAGGATTCGCTATGGTCACCATGAGTTTTTCATGATGTCTTTTGTCCTGACCAATGTCCCATCAGCCTTTATGCACTTGATGAATAATGTATTCCAATCATATCTTAATTCCTTCATCACTTGTTCATTGACGAAATATTGGTCTATTCTCGCAGCCGGGAGGATCATGAGTAGAACTTGAGGATCATGATCCAGACCTTGAGGGAGAAGAAGCTATATGCTACTCTAAGTGTGAGTTTTGGCTTGATTCGATAGCATTTATCGGCCAAGTGGTGTCTAGTGAGGGGATTAAGGTAGATCAAAATAAGATAAAGGCAATTCAGATTCGGCTAGACCGTCTTCTATTACCGAGATCCGGAGTGTTCTAGGCTTGGATGGCTATTATCACCATTTTGTGGAGGGGTTTTCATCCATCACAGCTTCTTTGACTAGATCTACTCAGAAGGGTGCCCCATTCAGGTAGCATGACGAGTGCGAGGAGATATTTCATAAGCTCAAGACTATCTTGACCACAACTCCATTTCTGGTTTTGCCTTTAGTATCAGGTTCTTATACAGTTTATTATGATGTTTTGCGGATTGGCATTCGGTGTGTATTGATGTAGGAGGTTAGAGTTATTTCTTATGCTTTGTATCAGTTGAAGCCTCATAAGAAGAACTACCCAGTACATGATTTGGAGTTGGCACCTATTCTTCACGCATTGAAGATTTGGAGGCACAATATCTACGGCATGTCTTGTGAGGTATTTACTAATCAAAGGAGTGTACACTACTTGTTTAAGCAAAAGGATCTGAATTTGAGGAAGTGAAAGTGGTTAGAGCTACTAAAGGACTATGGTATCAACATTCTTTATGATCCGGGGAATGTCCATGCTTGAGTAGGAAGACTGAGAACATGGGTGGTCTTGCTTTCATCCCAGTTAGGAGAGACCTTTAGCATTGGATGTTCAGGCTTTGACCAATAAGTTCTTGAGGCTTGATGTTTCAGAGCCTAACCAGGTTGTTGCTTGCGTGGTTACACGGTCTTCTTTGTCTGAGCGCATCATGGTGTGCCAGTATGATGATCCCCACTTGCTTGTCCTAAAAGACACAATGCAACACGGTGATGCCAATGAGGTTATTATTGGAGATGATGGGGTGTTGCAGATGCAAGGCTAGATTTGTGTACCCAATGTAGATGGGTTGTGTGAGCTAATTCTTTAGGAGGCCCACGTTTCATGGTATTTCATTCACCCGGGTACCGTGGAGATGTACCAACACTTGAGGAAGCACTTCCGGTGGAAAATAATAAAGAAAGATATTGTGGAGAATGTGGCGCTGTTTTTAAAGTGTCAGCAGGTTAAGTATGAGCATCAGAGACTAGGCGGTTTGTTTCGGAGGCTTGATATTCCAGAGTGGAAGTGGGAGCGTATCACCATGGATTTTTTAGATGGAATTCCACGGACCTTGAGGAAATTCGATGAAGTATGGGTCACTGTGGACGGACTGACCAAGTTTGCACACTTCCTTTCAGTCATGACTACCAACTCTTCAGAGAAGGTGGCTCGGATTTTTTGATAGATTGTTCATCTTCATGGTGTGCCGCTGTCTATAATCTCAGATCAAGGCACACAACTCACATATCATTTCTGGAGAGTTGTGCAGAATGAATTAGGTTCAATGGTTGAGCTGAGAACGACATTTCATCCCTAGATGGCAGACATTCCAAGCACACTATTCAAATATTGGAGGACATGTTACATGTCTGTGCTATTGATTTCGGGGGCTCATGGGATCAGTTTTACCGCTCGCAGAGTTCTCCTAACATAACAACTATCATTCGAGCATCAAGATGGCTCCTTATGTGGCCTTATATGTGAGGCAATGACATACTCTGGTTGGGTGGTTTGAGCCCGGGGAGGGTAGGTTTTTGGGCATTGATTTGGTTCAGGATGCTTTGGAGATGGTGGAGTTGATTCAGGAGCAGCTTTGTACAACGCAATACAGGCAGAAGAGTTATGCAGATTGGAGGGCTAGTGGTGTGGTATTCATGGTGGGTGAGAGAGTTTTACTCACCCATAAATGGTGTGATGAGGTTAGGGAAGAAGGGAAAGTTGAGCCCTAGGTACCTTGGTCCTTCTGAGATTCTTGAGAGAGTGGGTGAGGTGGCCTACAAACTTGCTTTTCCACCCATCTAATAGGGAGTTTACCCCGTGTTTCATGTTTTTCGAAAGTACTATGGTGATCCGTCTTATGTGTTAGATTTCAGCTCACTGCAAATTTGACCTATGTTAAGGTGTTAGATTTCAGCTCACTGCAAATTTGACCTATGTTAAGGGGTGAGTGGCTAATTTGAATAGGCAAGTCCGGAAGTCGATGCCAAAGAACATTGCTTCAGTAAAGCTTGAACAGAGAGGTCAACCAGCCGATGAGGCCACCTGGGAAACCGAGCATGATATGTGTAGCTATTATCCTCACCTTTTTGGCACTTCAGGTATGTCTCTATACTCGTTCGAGGACGAGCATTTATTTAAGAGAGGGAAAATGTAACGACCCGACCGGTCATTTTTGAGTATTTTAGCCCTCGTTCCCCTATTTGATGCTTTACATATGTGTATTTATAGTTATGTGACTTGGTAGTTGATTGGTGTGAATTCGGGAGAGTTTCAGATTTATTCGGGACATAGTCCCTTGGTTGATGGCTTTATTTGTAAGAGTTGACTGAAATTTGACTTTTGTGTAGACAGCTCCGATTGGCGTTTTGATAAGTCCAATAGCTTCATATGGTTATGGTGGACTTTAGCATATGTCCGGATGTGGTTTTGGAGATCCATAGGTTGATTTGATGCTTTTTGGCAGAAGAGGAAGATTGAAGGTTTGGAAAGGTTTGACAATGAACTGACATTGTTGATATCGGGCTCGTATTGTAGTTCCGAGAGTTGGTATAGGTGTGTTATATCATTTGGACTTGCATACAAAATTTGAGGTCATTCCGAGTTGATTTGACATGGTTCCGCATGAGTATTAGAAGTTAAAAGTTCATTAATTCATTAGGCTTGAATTGAGGTGTGATTCGTAGTTTTGATGTTGTTTGATGTGATTTGAAGCCTTGATTAGGTTAGTGTTATGTCTTGAAACTTGTTGGTTTGATTTGATGGGGTCTCGGGGGCCTCGGGTATATTTCGGATGGGCTACGTCCGATTTTCTCCTTCGCAATCACGAAGAGGAAATCGTGATCGTGAAGAGGAAGTCACAATCACGTAGGGTTATTTGGAGGCAGGTGGTTTTTGCCCTTCTCGTTCTCTAATTGTTGGACACGTTCGCAGAGATCAAGGAGGCTAAGTCATCGTGATAGCGAACGGGGCCCGATTTCGCGTAGAAGGTAGGTCTGGCCGGGGTGGCACACATTTGTTCACCGCATTCACGGGCAGGATGCGTTCGCGTAGGCATTGGGAGATTGGTCACGACATTCGCGACTGGTATGTGGCGTTCGTAAAGAAGAGTTCACAGTTGTGCATTTTTGTTCTTAGTGATCGCCTGGATATTGCCGCGATCGCGATGTGTATACCTGGGCAAATCTATTTAATACTCTATTTTGAGGGTTTTGGTTATTTTATTACATTTTAATCAGAAAACTCGCTTTTTAGCGATATTGGAGGGGATTTTCACGATTTGGATTGAGGTACGTATTTCTTACTCGGATATGTTTATGTTTCACGATTCTAACCAATATTTTAGTGCTTGATTGATGATTTGAATTGGAGAAATTGAGGATTTAAGTAAAAAAAAATTCTAAAACATAAATTGATGATTTGAATGCCGATTTGAGGTAGGAATTGGGTGCTTTTGGTATGGTTGGACTCCTATTGGAGTGGGCGTTCGAAATTTGTGAGTTTCGTCGGGTTTCGGTGTGTGAGTCCGGGATTGACTTTTTGAGTTGACTTTTTATTTTCACTAAACATCGAAACTTTATTATTTGAAATTATTTTCTATGGCTTTCATTTATGATATTAAGTTAGTTTGGCTAGATTCGAGCCGTCCAGAGGTGAATTTGCACGGGAAATACTTATTAGTGGATTAATTTAGCTTGTTTGAGATAGATATCTTGTCTAACTGTGTGTGTGGTAGTGTGTGTGGTTGGGAAGGGGGGAACTACCCTATAAGATTTGGTATAATTGTATTATTTGAATTATGTGAAAGATGTGTACATGAAGTGACGACTGTGTACATGGAGTTTAGACTCTTAGGCTGTTAATATGCTTTTTATTGAAGTTATTGTTATATGAAATATCTTTCATTTATTTCATGTTTCATTGTGTTGTTGAAAATTTTGTACACATTGATGTTGAACCGTGGGCTATGTATTATTATGATATTGGTATTGTTGTTTGGCAATGTTGTGTCAGATGGGCCTGTGTGGTGCTATTTAATTATTGTGTTGTGACGAGATGCACATGCAGCGGTATAAGGGTAGTATTATTGATGCGCATGTGGCGAGATAAGGGGAATTTACGCGCATGTTGCTAGTAAGAGGAATTACTTTATTTTGAAGCACACTCGGTGAGATAAAGGAGATAAAGCACGTGAAGCTATTTCAGATTTCTTTTAAAAATAAATGCTAAGATCACGCGGCATTATAAGGAAAACTTTTGATTTGTTACTTGTGATTGTGACTATGAGGTGTGGTAGCTCGGGGTGATTCTTGTTGTAAATTCGTTGTTGGAATTTTCTTATGGTTTGAACTGTTATTGTTTTTTGTTAATTTATTTCACTTGTATTTTAACTGTATTTTGATTATTTTTTTATTTATCACATGTTTATTTTTGTTGCTATTTATTTCTTTTATTTTCCCTTTTTAGCTTTATATAAATATTCTGCACAGGTTTTCATGTGTAGTGAGTATCTTGACTCGTACTCTACTGAGGTTAGTTTTGATACTTACTAGGTACCATTGTGATATACTCATACTATGCTTCTGCACATTTTGTGCAGACACATTTACCTCTGACCATGCCAGGTGCTTGTGAGTTGATTCAGACATTGCGAAAACTTCAAGGTATACCTAGTTGACGCACGTAGGCTTCAATTCCCCCTCTGATATTACCTTTACTACAATTTATTTTCATTCCAAACAATGTTGTATTTAGAAATTTCTAGTTTATTGCAGTAGAGCTGATGACTCTGTAGTACCGATTTTGGAAATGTATGACTATTGATCAATTTCAGTTTTTATTATGTCATCTACCAGTTTAAGTTAATAGCAAAGTTGTTTATTTTTGTTAAATTCTCAATATGTGTTAGACTTACCTAGTCTTAAAAATTAAGTGTCATCACATTCCTAAAGGTGGGATTTTGAGGTCTTAACATTTCAGGAGTTACATAAAGAGATTATGGCCAACTTCTCGCCTTTATAGCCATTAAACGAAGAGCCATGTAATTGAAAATTATTATTTTTAATCTTAAAATACAATATATCTGGTGACCAAGGCGGATTCAATAGTTTAGTTATGAGTTCAATTGAACCTATAACTTTTATTCTAGACATAGATTTTTTGTAAAATTGAAATATGAGCTGTAAAGCCATAATTCAAATAAGGTGATAAATTTAGTAGTTGAAATTAAAATATTGAATTCATAAAATTAAAATCTTGAGTCCGCCTTTGCTCAGACTAAAATATGCCCTTTCGAATTGCAGTGCATACGGTAACATCGAGATTTTTCAATTGTTCATGTTCGGTTGGACCTTTTTTCACCTTTTAACTTAATGAAAAGGAAAAAGGCAAGGGGGTGGGTGGCACCATGAATAGTAAGTACACGATGATACGCAAGAGAAAAGGTGTTTCAATTTTTAATTTCTTATCATCTTCAAGTGCTGCAGTTGCTGCAGCAACCTAAGCCCTAACTAGTGCTATATGAGATTACGAAGCACTATGGCAGCTACGAGTCATTATGACAACACTTTATGCACATACTTCACTCGAATATGAAGAGAAATTAACAATGTTTCGAAATTTAGAAGAACCAAAAAATAAAGATATTAAACCATATTGCTTGTAGTTAAAAGATTACATAGTAATTTGGTAGGATGTATAATAATAATGTTGAATTAGGTGTATTAGTAATTTATGGATTAATAATGCATGGGTAAATAGTGCAAGCATTAGTTATTTTTTATCCACTGTTTGGTGTGGTGTATTAAAAATAAAAATGTATGGTATAGTTTTTACGAAATTTAATTGTTTACAAAAATACCCTCCATATTTTTTTAGCTTTAAGCGACTTTAGAGATATTTTATCTTTAATCATGAATAACTTTGGTATTGCTAATACAATGATTTGTTATGTATTAGTTTTACATAGGATAATACCAAATAAATTGTATAAATAATACTTGCATTAGTAATACATATATTGAAAAAGTATATCAAACAAAAATTTAGTAATACCAAAAGGTAATGCATACATTATTTTCTCTAATGCATCCTACCAAACTACCCATAAAATGTTTACTCTACCAAAGTAAGTATGATTAAATGCTCCCGACAATAACGCGTCTTATCTTTTGGATTTTGATTGCTTGAGTCGATTCAACATACAATATTCAACATTACGACAAAAGACTATCTTTGATGTGAAAAAAGTAAGCCTCATTGTGGCATACGGATTAGATGTCTTCTCTCGAGATGCTGCAAAAGACCCGATCGGATCTCCTAGCAATGGTTGCTTTCTTCGTATTTTTTATTCATTTTGTTATGAATAAAGTAAGAAGCGTCCTTTAGGTAATTTGAATGGTCACCCTTTTGGAAATGGTTGAGACATACTGTCATTGTTTCGATTTAGATGACTTAGTATGACTCAACACGAAATTTAAGAGAAAAAAGGAAGACATTTAAAAGTTGTGCTCTTAAAGCTAGGGGTAATAAAATTTGTAGGATCATGACATCTGTGTAGTTGTTGTATGGGCTAAAATATATTTATATTTAATGTTCGCATGGGAAAGTGACACGTGGAGCCGATGACAGAAGACAGTCGGGCCTGAGGGCAATGATCTCGCTTGTTATCGGAGAGAATGATACTCTAAAAGCGAAGTAAACGTCTACCACCTAATACCATTTAATGAAGAATATTCTATAATATTAAGTGCACGGTCCGTTGCAGAGAATAAGACATTTACTGTCTACCGTTACAGACTTTCCAATGGCCCTTGTAATTAACATTTAAGAGGGGCTTGATTCTAGGACCTTGTTCCCTAGGTACAATTATAAATATTGAGCTCTACCATCATTGTAAGGGAGGAACTTTCTGACAAGCACACACTGTATTCTAATAAAAGCTCAATAACATTTTACTTTCTTGCTTACTTATATTATTCTTGCTACCTCTGGAAGCTCAGCGCCCGGGACTAATATATCTGCTATTTTATCTCAATTTCAAGGCTAAATTTTACATTTTTGTCTAATTCATTTATCATTTTGGGATCAAATCTATCACTTGTCTATAAACAACGTATAAATTCAACTGTACCTTTTACAGGTAAACAGTTATATAAGCTTCTCATTAAGGATAAAATGAGTAAAATGAAAAATTTAGAGTTGATTATTTTCAATTATAGAAATGTGTCATTCTTTTTGAAAAGGAGTAATAAGAAAAGTGTGTCTTCTAAATTGAAACGGATGAAGTATATATATAAAAAGTGTATGTAAAAGTACTCTTTTTTTTTGTCACGACCCGAAATTTCCACCGTCGGGACCGTGATGACGCCTAATATCATACTTTCCAGGCAAGCCAATGATAGAGGTTATTTAGACATTCTTTCCATTTTTATTAATTATGAGTAAACAAGCAAAATAAAGCGAAATAAATGTGAAGATGTATAGATATAAATTTTATTTACATACTACTTCTACCCAGAAATACGGAGTCACAATTCACGAACATACTATGATTTTTTTACAATCAATTATCTGAAAGAAATTACAATTGTTTTAAAAAACAGTAACGTAGATGTGTAGAAAGAGACGCCAGGGCATGCGGATGCCAGCAGGACTACCTTTTGTCTCCGAGCTGTATAACCTGAAGCCAATCTCTCGATCAGCCACTACCTGCTCCGAAATCTGCACAGGAAGTGCAGAGTGCGGTATCAGTACAACCGACCCCATGTACTAGTAAGTGCCGAGCTTAACCTCGACGAAGGAGTGACGAGACTACGGCAGGGCACTCACAATATAAACTACAGACAGTTATAAATAAAACATAAAAGGAGATAATGTAAAAGCAGTAATTTACAGGAATAAATACAGAACTCAAGTGTCTTATCAGTATCCAGCTATAACCAATCCTTAAGTGAGATACAAAACTACCGAATAACTTACACAGTCGGAGAAAAATACATATCAAAATCCACCCTTATTTCTTCTTAATAGCATAAACAACAAAATATGAATAAAATGTTGTGGCGCACAACCCGATCCCACTATATCAAAATAAACACAATCACGATTCACCCTTATATTACCAAATTCCATCCTTATTTCACTTGTTGCGGTGTGCAATTCAATCCCACCGTATAATAGCAATTAACCCTTATTCCTCCTTAATATACCACCTTATTTCACATGTTGCAGCGTGCAACCCGATCCCACAATATCATAATAAATTACATAAAGTGTACATAAGTTTCAAAAAATCTACACAAGGCCCTTACCAACACTTAGAATTTAAAACAAGGCAACCGGGAACCGTATAATCCATAAAACACTATACAATTGATACTACTCAGCGAGACCAAACGAGGATATCACGAAAATACCGATAAGAATAGCTTAAGCAAATAACGTGGAACAATAATTCTACGGGATAACAAATATCATCAACAAGGGGAGCACAATATCTAACAGGTATCAATTAGGCATGAAATTACAAGTAGACATGTAACAATTAAAGCAGGGAAGAAACAATATAAAGAGAACGCAAAGAAACAGGTAAAACAGATAAATTGGCGGCGCATAGGTACTCGTCACCTCACGTATACGCCACTCATAGGATTTATCATATAGCAAATAAGTCAAAGGTTCCTAAACCCTCAAGTCAAGGTTTAACACAACACTTACCTTGATCCACAGGCCACTCACTGCTCAATTACCATTTTTCCTTTATATTTCACCTATAAACCACTCGTATCTAGCTATAATTAACTAAATAACATCAAATATTGCTAAGAACTCAATTTCAATATATAAATTTATGTTTCCCAACATTTCCCCCAAAAGTGAAAAGTCGACCCCGGGCCCGCTTGGTCAAAACTCAAGGTTCGGACCAAAACCCATTCACCACTGAGCCCAAATATGTAATTAGTTCAAGAATGCGACCCCAAATAGAGGTCTAAATCCTCAATTTTCAAAAACCTCCAATTCTTCCAAAATCCCTAATTTCTACCACGAAAGAACAAGGTTTAGGACTAGAAATTTAATGGGTGATGATGAAAATTGAAGGAAATGAGTTAAAGGATACAAATCGGTGAATTAGTGTTGAGTTTACCCTTCAAAATCGCACCTAGGCCGAGCTGTAATGGAGTGTTTGTGAAAAATGGGAAGAATCTCGTTTTTGTTCTGTTTTAAGTGATGGGCGTCAGGCCTTCTTCGCGTTCGCGAAAGGCCTGCTGCGATCACGAAGTAGCAGCCCAATTGGCTTTTGCGTTCACGTGTTCCTCTTCGCGTTCGCGAAGGCTGTTCCACCCTGGGCTCAGCGTTTGCGAGCCAGTGATCCCCCAGGTCCCTAAGGCATCGTGTTCGCGTGAAGTTGGCCGCATTCGCGAAGGGTAAATCCCCCATTTCTTCGTGTTCGCGATCGAGATACCGTGTTCGCGATTAAGAAAACTCCCCCTAACCTAGTTTACTCTCCGCGCTCGTGATTGTACCTTCCCGAACGCGTAGAAGAAAACACTAGATGATAGCAGAAGCCAAAAACCCGAGCCCTCGGGGCTCCAAACAAAACATGCACACAAGTCCTAAAACACCATACAAACTTCTCGCGCGATCAAATCGCCAAAATAACACTTAGAACTACGAATTTAACACCAAATGACATGAAATTCCCAAGAATACCTTAAAATTCCTATTTTCACAACCGGACGCACGTATCACGTCAAATCAATCCAGTTTTTCACCAAATCTCACAAATAAGGTATAAATATTATTTTTGACCTGTATGGGGATCCGGAACCAAAATACGGGCCCGATACCAACAAAATCAAACATTAACAAAATTCTTAAAATCATTAGATTTTCAACTTTTCAAATTTTAAACAAAAATTCATATCTCGAGATAGGGACCTCGGAATTCGATTTCAGGCATACGCCTAGGTCCCATATTTAAATACGGACCTACTGGGACCGTCAAAATACGGGGCCGGTCTGTTTAATCATAACGTTGATTGAAGTCAACTAAAATTAACTTTTAAGGCCAAAAATTATTATTTTCATCAACTTTCAACATAAAAGCTTTCTGGAAACACGCCTGGACTGCGCACACAAATCGAGGAGGGTAAGAATGAGATTTTTAAGGCTAAAGAGAGCAGAATTGAGTTCTAAGACATAAGATGACCTTTTGGGTCATCATATTCTCCACCTCTAAAATAATCGTTCGTCCTCGAATGGACATGGAAAAGTAACTGAACTGGTGAATAGGTGGGAATATTCATGATATGGTATAATTACTTAATGTAGTCTCTTATTACATTCTAATTTACTGCACTTTAGTTGAGTTTGAGCTTTAATCTCTAGTGTTTTGCACTAATTGGGTGTGTTATGCCTTGTATGAGTGATTCCGAGCTATATAGATGTTATGGAATGAACTCAAGTGATTTGGAACTTTGAAGTCTAAGTAAAATCCAAAGGCATTAAGTCAGGACCATGTTCGGGGATCAACAGATGACAGTTTAGAACAAACGAAGAATCGAGCAGGTATATTGTGCATTATCTAGTAAAATGCACATAACTTTTCTACCAAAACTCCATTTTGGAGACACATTATATGGTACGAAAGCTGATTCAAAGGGCTACAACTTTTATGTTTTACATGTTTTCAAATACCTAACCGAACAGGATGAAAAGTGCACGAAAAGCGCGCAGCCGCACACTGACCGCGCATATGGGGCAGAAAGTGTGAAAATGTGTCCTTTTTTGCATAGGAGAAGGTATAATTATTTGGGCCCGACCCTACTTGGTATATATACACGGAAATACGGTATTTTGAGGACTTTTGACACACTTTGGACCAAAGGAGGGAAGAACACACTAGGAGCAAAGCGGAGAATTCTTCTACGAGTTTTTCACTTCCTTCTTTCTATTTCCATTATTGGTTATGAATTATAGTATTGTAGTTATGCATACTACTATGAATAGCTAATTTGTTATTTAGGATTTTGATGGAACCTATTTACCTTGAAAATGGTAATTACGATTATATTTGATTATGTGGTTCTAAAAAATATGTGATCTATTTTAATACCAGTTGTTTACGCAGTTTATGCTAGGTGAGAAGTGAGAAAACAAAATAAGAGCGAAGGAAAATGAGATTAAGCAAATCGAGCAGTGGAGAGACGGGGTCTCGAGCTTGGTCGGAATGGACCTCGAGGTCGAGCTCAAGAGCTTGACAAGGGGATGTCGAGAGTGATATAGCAGTATTGAAAGCCTCGAAGATGGCCTATTTTGTGATTAATAACCAGAAATAAATGAAGAACAACTAATGAACACAATAAATGAAGGGAAATAAATCAATGAAACAATGATATAGAATGTTTGAGATAAAGAGCAGAGAATGTTCTTGTTCTTGTATTGAATATCATCTGTCTCACAAAAAGACAAGGGTCCCCTTTATATGGGGGGGAGGGAGGGGGGAATCCCAGCATAGTACATGTGTAATTATTACAGAGAAAAATAGCTGGTACAACTATTTAATGTCACGGTACGGACTTGTACTACTCTGGAAGACTAGGTCAACTTTAACCACGTGCCTTTTGGAACTTCCCATTTTTCCATGATGGTCTTCGATTCTTGCCCTGCCTCGAGGTGTATCGACCCCTCGGAATGCTTCTCCCAAGGAATTCACCTCGGGGTTGAACTTCGGATTCTGCTCCGATACAGCCGAGGTCGAGGCTCGGATCTGTAGAAGCCTTAAAATCGGACTTCCCCGATTTTGCCGTATACAGATTGTCCCCGCGTTTTTTGGAATGAAAAGACAAGAAACGATTTGAATTCACCAACTTTTCAATGCCTTCATTATTCTGTCAGTCATGCCGCGTAAGCGACTGATGTGATTGGAGGGATGCATCAAAAGCCAAATTCCAACAGTCTTTGAAAAGATTCGAATTTATTACGGCGGTTGGCTGCCTTTTGGCTTTCCTCAATGCACGCGGTTGGCCCCTATAATTAATCATTCCCCTGACCTTTACCTTTCATTACTTGTTATAAATTTTTCTAAAAAGATCTCTCATTAATTCTTTCTTTTATCCCTTTTCTGATCAGCTCCCTCTCGTTTCCTTCGAAATCTTTCAGCAGGAATGACGAAGGCCTCCAAAACTATTCCATGAGATGATAAAGCCTCCTCATCTTCACGTTCATCTACGGGTAAGGCAATTGTTCCCCCAAATCTCGAGGAGTTCATCCCCGAACCCTGCGAAATGGCCTCTGATTTTAAGGTTGACAAACCTTCCTCGAAGTCGAGGCTATGTGAACCCATATCCCGATATGTTAGCCTAATAACAAACATTGAGAAAGTGAAGGCCGATTACCGTTGGGGAGATACGGTGCAAGTGGAGATTCCCTCTCGGGAGGAAGACAACACAACCCATAAAATCGGCTTCCTCAGTGTATACACCTATCCATTTACCCTAGGCCCGGTAGGGCCGTCTTCATCGTCAATAGAACCTGTCGTTATTGATTTTTGCAAGCGATATAAAGTGACGTTCAGCCAGATTCACCATCATTTTGGCGTATTATTTACATGATTAGGCATTTTACAAATATGGTCGAGGGGATGCCTTTCACCCTTGACTACCTGATTAGAATGTATAGTCCTCGACTTTATCGGGGATGGTCTGATTAAACTTCAACATCGGGCCTCAAAGGTTTTCTTTGCTTGCACCGATGAAGGCAATGACAAAGGGTGGATGAGCCACATTGTTCGAGTTAGGACCTCGGATTTGATTCCATTCAAAAGCATGCCGTTCCATGAGGAATTGAATACGAATTTTAAGTTAATACTTTAATTTTCCTTCGTTCCAACTCTCCCTTGAACTAATTCCCTTCGATGTGCAGCTGTTGCGTGGTATCCCGATACAGTTAAGGATCTCTCGAGTTGGGTTCGCCAACTTGCTTATACCTGACCGTATGCTGAGCGCGTATGGAGAGACCTGGCCAAGGGTCGATGTGAAGCTAAAAATCATGGTGGGGCCTTTTCTTTTGCAATACCTGAGTTCTTTTAAAAGAGACACCCCCTGAATATATTCTGACTGCTTATGTTCTGTGTTTATGCAGTCCTAGGGGAGGCCTCTTTATTGAGAGAAGCATCGCTTGGGGAAGCAGATATCTCAAAACTAAATTAGGAGAAGAAGAGAAAGAGGGAATCATCGACCGAGCCTTTGGAGCCAAAGAGGGCTATAGTGCAAAGGTCTAAGGCCGACTCCGCGGCCTTAGATGAGGAAAACAATTTCCCGATATCGCCCGAGGGAAGTGGAGGTGTAACTGCTTCTACCGTTGCTGGTCCGATGATTGTCGAGCTGAGGGCTTCTAGACCAGAAGTTGATGATGCCATCCTACCAGGGGCCAAAGAGGTTTTCGAGGGTAGGTCGGATAATGTCCCTGATCCGATTGTCAGCCAAAATATTTTCTGGGCCAAAGGGCACTCGGTAGATGAGTTATGGGAGCCTAGCTGCGAGCCGAAGGCCCAGATCGATCTAGACAGGGTTATTGATGTAGGTGACTCTCTGATAGTTTCAAAATTTTCCCCGAGGGATATATGGGATGCCCATAATATAGAATCTTTTGACGCAGGGGCACCCCTCATAGGAAGGACGTAGTTGAGGGGTTCTTCACTATGGTCGAGAAGAATCCCGAACTTAATTACTTGCTTATTTTCGAGGAAGCTGAAAGGCTTTGCAAACAGGTAATTTCTTCGTCGATTATTTCGAGCTTTATTACCATTTCTTTGACTCTCCTTCTTTCATGCGAAAGTTCTTTACAATCGGACCACAGCTAAGTTTCAGTTTGAGCTGACACATTACGAGGGGGAGCATAAGAGATTTTGATCAGAGGCGGATGAGCTCAAGGCTATTCTTTCCCAAAAGAAGGAATAAATGCTGGACCTCCGAGCTCGTTTAGAAATGGTATCTCGGAAACGGAGCGATCTTGATGAGCAGGTAACATAGCCTTCATATGTTTCGTTTTTGTTCTTGATACCAGTACTTAAACCCTTATCGGGCTGATCGTCGCAGCTTAAGGAGAAAGATGCCCCGATGTGGGAAGGATTCAGAGCCAGGGATGCTGAGATCCTTGGATTTAAGCAGTGTGTGTACGAGATAACCTCAGAGGGAGACGCCCTCCAAGGGAAGTTAGCCTTGATTGAGCATTGCCTCCGGGGATGTAAGGGATGAAAGTAGTAAATATAAGGACCTCTATGCTGAATCGGTCACACCGCTATCTTCTATTAAGGCTGAAGCTGATGCGCTCATAGCCTCGTATAAAGTCGATGATGTTGTTGCAAATGCCTAGGCCAGGAAAACATCTGAGGAGGCCGAGCTTAAACTTGTCCGAGCCTTGGAGCATGCCCGATTAAAGTCTCGAAGGCAGGCTCTCAAGGATATTCATGCATGGGGCCTCGATTTGTCTGCTGAGATCGAGAAAGTGAAGACCCTAGAAAAGAAATCGGAGGCACTTCTTGCTTGTGAAGATTATTCGAGCAGTGGCTCGGAAGATTATGAAGACGAGGGTGAAGTCCTGGGGGTCGAGGGACAAGCTGCTGAAAGCATAACCTCCAAGGGAGAAGTTGAAGGCACACCCCAGCTGTAGATTAGATTTTCCTTTACTCGTTTTCCCTGCGCAAGGGCTTTGACTTTGAGCTTTGTAAATATGCTTTGTGAACCTTTATCATATATAAAAGGCCTTTCGTTATTCCTTATTTATTTTCTAGTCTCTTGGAATAGGCTTTGATGCCCGTCGATGATTAGTCCGATAAATGGGACTTATGAATGAAACCCTTGGGGTTATAAATTGGCCTTGAGGCTTTTTAGGCTGGACCGTAGGCTCTTAATCATTGGGTCGGTACGCCCTTTAATATGGATGGTACTCGGGCTCTTAGGCATTTGGTCCTTAGGCATTTTAGTTAACCGTTTCGGGCTCAGTCTTCAAGATGGGTTTTGACTCGAGCTCATCGAACCCCAGGTTTTTTTTAAATCGGCCCTGAGGCTTTTTAGGCTGGCGCTTAGGCTCTTACGCATTGGGTAGGTATGCCCTTTGATATAGCTAGCGACTTAGGCTCTTACGCGTTGGATCGGTATGACCTATAATGTGGCTGGCGACTTAGGCTCTAATGCATTGGCCTTAGGCGCTTTAGTTAACCATTTCGGGCTCAGTCTTCGAGTCGGGTTTTGACTCGAGCTCATTGGCCCTCAGGTTTTTTGAATCGGCCCTGAGGCTTTTTTAGGCTGACGACTTGGGCTCTTACGCATTTGGTCGGTACGACCTGTAAAGTGCCTGGCGACTCGGGCTCTTACGCATTTGGTCGGTACGACCTTTAATTGGTTCTTTTTATTTTTTTGAAGTAATTGGAGGCCTGTGATTTTATGGCAACAGTCGGACGTCTCCGAGTTGCGTTAGTTTGGCCGGAGCCTTATGACGGTGGTCATTGTATTTGGTTGTAGCCTTTTAGTCCCCGAGTGAGATAGTCTCGGCGTCTATATTGAGGGTATGCCTTTTTAGGGGTCTTACAAGTTCGAATATATAGCCTTGACTTTGATATCGGGATTATGCCTTTTTAAGGTCTTACAAATTTGTACATGCCTTTCTTGAGGTCTTACAGTTTTCATGTTGCATCGTGGAGAGCTTACATTGGTGCCTTATGGAGGGCTTACGAGCTCGAAGTTGCCGGCCCTGAGGTCTTATGACTTCGAGTTTTTGGCAACTCGATGGGGTGACTGTCGAGGACAGTCCCGTAGTCGGGGTTATGCCTTTTTTAATGTCTTACAATTTTAATGTTCCTCGTTAAGGGCTTAGATTGTTGATATTGCCTCATGGAGGGCTTACATTGTTGACATTGCCTTATGGAGGGCTTACGAACTTGAAGTTGTCGGCCCTGAGGTCTTATGGCTTTGAGTTTTTGGCGACTCGATGGGGTGAGCGTTTGGAAAATTTTTGGCCCTGGGACCATTTCTTGTGAAAATAGCAAACTTCTTTGACGCGCGAAGTATTTTGATGATAAAATATTCTTCTCCGATTACTTGGTACAAGTACACATTTTTTCACCATCGAGGGTTCAATTATTCTATGTGGACACGGTTCATTCGACCGTTTGGTCCGATACATCATTCTCCTATTGAGACCCTCTTTGGCATATTTTAGTGATCTCCCAGGGGGATGCCCCTTAATATTTGAGGTTGATCGAAGAGAAGCCTTGAATACTTGGTGAGTTCTCCTCAGGTAGCATATGGGTGTTACCTCGTTAAAAACCTCATCGGTAAAACCCATTTGGGATAAAAATCCAACGCGAGGGAAAAAGAGCGCAACGCATGCTTTAAAACCCAAGGCATTCGACCTAGAGGGAGTTGAGGTGTCTTTCATCGGGCACCTGCAAGAAATTATTGTGAAGATCAAAATGAAAAGGGAGGAATTTATACCCTAGCAATAATAGCGCACGAGCATTGATATGTTCCAATTGTTTGGAAGTTGCTCGCTTCCATGGTACCGAGTTTGTAGGACCCTTTGCCGATTACTCCGAGGACGTGGTACGGTCCTTCCCATCCTGGGCCCAGCTTCCCTTCATTAGGGTTTCGAGTGCTTAGGGTGATTTTTCTTTGGACTAAGTCACCGACTCTGAAATGTCAGAGATTTGTTCTCCTATTATAGTATCTTTCGATCCTCTGTTTTTGGGCGGCCATCCGGACTAGTGAAGCTTCTCGCTTCTCATCAAATAGCTCGAGGGTTGTGGTCATAGCCTCACTGTTTGAGTCCTCGGTGGCATGTCGGAATTTGGCACTAGGCTCTCCGACCTCGACCGGTATCAAAGCCTCTGACCCATATACCAAAGAGAATGGCGCCTCTCCTGTTCTTGATTTAGAGGTTGTCTGATATGCCCACAACACCTTGGGTACTATCTCTCTCCATTTTCCTTTCGCATTTTCTAACTTCTTTTTCAAGTTTTGAATGATGGTCTTTTTGTAGACTCGGCCTGACCATTTGCACATGGGTGGTAAGGCGTTGATAGGATCCTTTTGATTTTGTGATCTTCAAAAAAATTTGTTACTTTGCCTCCGATGAATTGCTTCCTGTTATCACACGTTATTTCGGAGGGGATCCCGTATCGACACATGTTGTGATCCCAGATGAAGTCGATGACTTATTTTTCTCTTACCTTCTCGTAGGCCTGTGCTTCCACCCATTTTGAGAAATAGTCATCCATAAATAGAATAAATCTAGCCTTACCTGGCACCGTTGGTAGGGGACCGACGATGTCCATTCCCTATTTCATGAAAGGCCATGGTGACAATACTGAATGCAGCTGTTCGCCGGGTTGATGGATCATTAGCGCAAATCTTTGACATTTGTCGCATTTTCGGACGAATTCTTTGGTGTCTCTTTCCATTCTATCCCAATAGTAACCTGCTCTAATCATCTTTCGAATTAAGGAATCGGCACCAGGGTGGTTTCCGCAGGTGCCTTCGTGGATTTCTTGGAGCACGTAGTCGGTGTCTCCCGGCCCCAAACATACTGCCAAGTGCCCGTCAAAGGTTCTTCTGTACAGAGTTCCATTCTCGTCGAGTGAAAATCGAGCTGCCTTGGTCCGAAGGGCCCTTGATTCTTTTGGGTCTGCGGGTAGCTTCCCACTTCCCAAATAATCGATGTACTTATTTCTCCAATCCTATGTCAGGCTGGTGGAGTTGATTTCGGCATGACCTTCTTTAATCACCAATCTGGACAGCTGAATGACAGCACCAGGGAGTATGTCGTCTTCCTCGACAGACGATCCCAGATTTGCGAGAGCATCCGCCTTGTTGTTTTGCTCTCGAGGTATGTGGACCAGAGTCCATTCTTTGAAGCGATGCAAAGTGACTAGCAGTTTGTTTAGGTATCGTTGCTTCCTATCCTCTCGAACCTCGAAGCTTCCATTTGCCTTGTTTACTACCAGAAGGGAATCACATTTTTCTTCGATGATTTCGGCTCCTAAGCCTTTGGCCAATTCGAGACCTGCAATCATCGCCTCATACTCGGCTTCGTTGTTAGTCAGATTTGCAGTTTTAATAGATTGTCTAATCAAGCCTCCCGTAGGTGGCTTCAGAACTATGCAGAGCCCGGATCCTTTCACATTAGAGGCACCGTCGGTAAATAAGGTCCATACCCCTGACGTTGTGCCTGCTTTTAGTAAAAGTTCTTTTCTACCTCGGGTACGAGGGCGGGCGTAAAGTCGGCTACAAAGTCTACCAAAATTTGGGACTTGATGGCCGTTCGGGGCTGGTATTCGATATCATACCCCCGAGCTCGATGACCCATTTGGCCAGTCGACCTGATAATTTGGGTTTATGCAATATATTTCGAAGAGGATATGTCGTTAAAACACATATATAGTAACACTGAAAATAAGGCTTCAATTTACGAGATGCACTTATTAATGCAAGAGCTAACTTTTATAAGTGTGGATACCTGGTTTCAGCTTCTCCTAGAGTTCGACTCACATAGTAGACAATGAATTGTGTACCTTGCTCATCTCGAACCAACAGGCCACTTACCGCTACCTCAGACACTGCCAAATATAGATATAGCGTTTCGTTCTCCTTCTGGGTGTAGAGCAAATGCGGGCTTGAGAGATACCTCTTTAACCCTTCCAAGGCGTTTTGGCACTCTGGGGTCCACTCAAAGTTGTTTTTCTTTTTAAGTAGGTAGAAGAAGTGATGGCTTCAATCTGATGATCTCGAGATGAATCGGCCTAACACTGCTATTCTCCCCGTCAGCCGCTGTACGACCTTCACATTGTTCACCACCGTGATTTCTTCGATGGCTTTGATTTTTCAGGGTTGATTTCAATTCCCCTGTTTGATACCATGAAGCCTAAAAAATTTTCTGAACCTACGCCGAAGGTGTATTTCTCGGGGTTAAGCTTCATGTTGTAACTTCTAAGGATGTCGAAAGTTTCCTACAAATGAATCAAATGGTCCTCTGCGCGCAGGGACTTAACTATCATTTTTTGAATGTAAACTTCCATAGATTTGCCTATTTGACGTTCGAACATCTTATTAACTAGGGACTGGTACGTGGCCCCTGCATTTTTTAGCCCGAAGGGCATTACATTGTAGCAGTACGTGCCATACTTCATGATGAACGAAGTTTTTTCCCTATCCTCGGGGTTCATTTTAATTTGATTATACCCTAAATAGGCGTCGAGAAAGGTGGGGATCTCGTGACCAGCCGTGGCATCAATCAATCGATCGATGTTGGGAAACGGGAATGAATCTTTAGGGCATGCTTTATTTAAGTCCTTATAATCTACGCACATTTTTAGTTTGTTCCCCTTTTTGGGGACCACTACCACATCGGCCAACCATTTGGGATATTTTACTTCCCCGATAGACCCTTTTTTGAGGAGTTTCGTTACCTCGTCTTTGACGAACACATGCTTTATCTCGAACTGAGGCCTCTATTTTTGCTTCACCGATTTGAACCTGGGTTCGACGCTTAGCCGATGGGTGGTTATTTCCGGTGGTCATGTCTAAGTGGGACCAAGAAAAGCAATCAACATTGTTGACAAGAAATTGAATGAGTTTCTTCCTGAGTTCGGAGGTTAATATCGTTCCCAGGTATACCTTTCGATCAGAAAGATGTTCCATCAGAATAGCTTGCTCCAGGTCTTCAAGCGTTGATTTTGTTGCGTCCGATTCTTCGGGGGAGACGAAGGTTCAAGGGGTGAGGAAGTCTTCTTCATCATCCTCGGAGACCTGCTCATTTCTTGACCCCTCCGAGGTGGAGTACATGGGCGCCGGTGCCATGTCATGCACTGCAAACATTTCCTTTGCTGCGTGTTGCTCTCCATACACCATTTTCATGCCATCTTTAGTTGGGAATTTCAACATCTGATGGAGAGTCGACGGTACCGCCCTCATGTGGTGTATCCACAGCCTTCCTAGCAGGGCGTTGTATCTTGTGTTACCCTCGATCACATGAAACTTGGTATCTTAAACCGTACCAGACACATTGACTGGGAGGGTGATTTCCCCCTTCGCCATTTTGCTCGTCATGTTAAATCCACCGAGGGATCGAGAATCGGGTATGATTTGATCGAGCATCTTGAGCCGCTCCACTACTTCCAATATGATTATATTGGCCGAGCTACCTGGATCCACGAGCACACGTTTAATTTGAATGTTATTCAATAGAAAAGAAATTACCAGCGCATCACTATGTGGTTGGGAAAGGGCTTCAATATCTTCTTTACTGAACACAACAGTTCCTTAGAGCATACAACTTTGAGTTCATTATTTCGTGGTAATGGGCACTTTGGCTCGTTTGAACATGGGTTCTTGCGTGACATCGGTCTCTCCAAAAATTACGTGAACGACGTGCTGGGGTTATTCCAGCCCATTCTCCCCATTCGATCCTCTTTATCGGAAGCGGTTCTTGGCCCGATCGTCTAGAAACCCTTAAAGATGCCTTTTGTTGATCAATTGGTCCGCTTCTTTTCGAGCGGGAGTTCTCCTCTCTTCATACCGATCTTCTCCGCATACATTTCCATTTGTATGGGAGCTTATGTTGACATGCAGAGCTTTGCGTGAGCCTTTATCAACGGGGATTTGTCTTGGTGCCCCTTCAGGGTTTTGCGGTGGTATACCGGTGCCTGAAGCAGCTGCACCGTTCTCTCCATGATCCTCAGGGGCATTGTTTTCATGTGCATTTACTGAGTTAGACATTTTCTGACCTGAAATTGAAGATTCTTGGACAAGAAAAAGTGTAAAGAACAACTTACGCTTTCAGGAAACCAGCACTAAAACAATCACTATTTTTTTTAGCCCCACGGTGGGTGCCAAACTGTTTACCTTGAAAATGGTAATTATAATTATATTTGATTATGTGGTTCTAAAAAATACGTGATCTATTTTAATACCAGTTGTTTAGGCAGTTTATTCTAGGTGAAAAGTGAGAAAACAAAATAAGAGCGAAGGGCAATGAGATTAAGCAAATCGAGCAGTAGAGAGATGGGGTCTCGAGCTTGGTCGGAATGGACCTCGAGGTCGAGCTCAAGAGCGACAACGGGCTGTCGAGAGTGATATAGCAGTATTGAAATACTCGAATATGGCCTCTTTGTGATTAATAACGAGAAATAAATGAAGAAAAACTAATGAACACAATAAATGAAGGGTAATAAATCAATGAAACAACGATATAAAATGTTTGAGATAGAGAGCAGAGAATGTTCTTGTTCTTGTATTGAATATCATCTGTCTCACAAAATGACAAGGGTCCCTTTTATATAAGGGAGGGGGGAGGGAGGTAATCCCATCATAGTACATGTGTAATTATTACAAAGAAAAATAGCTAGTACAACTATTTAATGTTACGGTACGGACTTGTACTACTCCGGCAGACTAGGTCAGCTTTAACCACGTGCCTTTTGGAACTTCCCATTTTTCCATGATGGTCTTCGATTCTTGCCCTGCCTCGAGGTGTATCGACCCCTCAGAATGCTTCCTCGAGGAATGCACCTCGGGGTTGACCTTCGGATTCTGCTCCGATACAGTCGAGGTCGAGGATCGGATCTGTAGAAGCCTTAAAATCGAACTTCTCCGATTTTACCGTATACATAACCTATTAGAGGATGATTTTGCTGTTACGTTAATATAGATTTGTTGTAGCTTTTTCTCTATTTGTTCTACTACATTTATATTGTGGTTGGTTGAAGAGCTCTCAATCGACTGTGTCTATTTAGTGTGTGTTACTCGGAAGAGAGTGCATATTCAAGTAGTTGTTGAATAACATCACTCCTAACATATATGAGGGATCAATACGAAGGGTTTAAAGGTAGGATTAGGAATAACAAAACCATGGTGCGATCCGAGTGAGCCGTAACTTAGTTCCAGCTAGCGTAATTTGGAAGAATATGTCTAGTAAATTGTAGTAATTACTCAGGAGAGAATTACGACACTCAGAGAGCTCGTGATCAGTAGAGAAAACTTAGAAAAATTTATAGAAAACATAGCAGAAAGGATTTCGACAATAGGAGAAATCATAACTCTAGACCTCCTTAATCTTGTTTCAAATTTCATCCTTGTTAGTTGATAATTTTACTAATTTCTAATATTTGTTAGTTAATTAGATAAAAATAAATATTATAATCTTTATAATTAGAAAATTGTTTGGAGTTGTGTTTCTTAGCGATATTGAACAACTGTAGCTGAGCCTTAGTTCTCTGTGGAATTCGACTCTTGACTTGTAAAGCGGATTATATTTACAATGACCTCTTATTCCTTTTTATAAGGCATAGTTGGGTGTGATCAAATTTTGGCGCAGTTGCCGGGGAACTAATGGTGTAGTTGTAGGTGTACATATTTCTAGGTCGCAAGTTTGAATCTTTATTTTTGTTTTCTTGTATTTGATTATTTTTTTAAAATTTTAATTTTAGACTTGAGAGACATGGCATCTTGGAATTATAAGAGTTTTGATGTTGGTAATTCTACTTTTGATCCTTCTTATGTATATTGTGGAAGAAACCACCCATTGCAAAATTATCAAAATATTTCCGAGAGCGAGTTATGTGCACCAAATCAATCTTATGTGGACAATGTGTGTGATATGTGTGGTGGTCAAGATGGTCAATTTCATGGTTGTCCGTATATGTCTTATCCTTCCTTAATCCCTTGCTATGACGGTTATACTTTTTCTGGTAAAGAACCCACGGAAGCTGACCTGAAGGAGATCAAAGATATGTTAAAGGGCCTCATGGAACAATATGATGAGAAATCACTGCAGATACAAAGCCAAGAAGAGCATGAATTGGCTGCAGAAATTGCCATTATGATGGAGGAGTTTAGAGTAGAATTTGACCAAACCAACCAACTAGAATTTAATGATGTCGATGTTGTAGAAGAGATACTAGAGTCAGCCAAGGATATTGAGGATACATATTTAGTTGACTCTAGTGTCATTGGTGTTGAGGATGTAGACAGTCCTAATATTCATGCAGTTGAGCGCATTGGTCCACACTCAAAGTATTTTTCCACATTGTGTTTGGATGATGATATAGAAATAGACTCATTCGAGCCACTTGAAGAGTCAAGGAATGAGGAACAAGGTCCCTAAATTCTAGAATTCTTCTTGCGAGAAAGTCAGAATTACACACCTCATCCGAAGGCCAAGAAGTGCAGAATACCACATTGTTTCCTTGGGCCAGTTAGATTCATTCCACCACCCCAGGAGCATAATCTTAAGCTTGAATCAAAACTTGGGGTTCAATTCATAAGCTCGAGGTGGAGGCAAAAGTAGTTCATGTCGTGTCACGTCGTTAAATCAAGCACTTGTTGGGAGGCAACCCAGTTTTATCTTTTTTGAATTTATTTTTATTATTTATTATTTTTTTGTTATTTTATTATTCTTGTAGTGTCGATTGTTGATTTTTTTTAGGAGCATAGAAAGCAAAGCCATTGGAAGGATGCAACAACAAACCAGATAGTTGGAACTAAGTGTAAGGTACCCATACGAAGGATCAGGCCTGGGAGAAGCCTGAGTAACCCATGAGCTGCTAGTGCTTCGGTCTTTGGCCTACCAGGGAATTTCTTTTACCCTATTGTATTTATGGGTGTGCATTGGGGACAATGCACAATTTTAAGTGTGGGGTGAGGAGATTATTTGAGTGACTTTCCATGCTATTTTAGCTGTGTATGTTTAATTGAATAATTTTCCCGACGATGGATTTATTAGATAATTTTTCCGACGATGGATCTACTAGACAATTTTCTTGAGTGATTTAAGTCAAAAGGAAAAAGAAAAAAAGATTTTCTTTGTAGTTAGTGTAGTAATTCCCCCTTGGTTTTTCTTTGTGTTGCGGTTCTTTTATAAGGGTTTGTTTGAACCGGGTGTAGTCAGTTTTATTATTTTTAGGAGTAGGAGCCAGTGTGAGATGAATTGAATTGAAGCAGTATCTCTTGAATTTGTTATGTCTTGAGAATAGTGAGTACGTTGGTTGTAACGCTTAGGCTCAGTTTTTGACTCTTGTATAAGTACCTTAAATTGTATAAGCTTAACTTTGCTTAACTGCTTTGACTAGAGTGTCTGGATGAAACCAATCCGGAGTGAGTTATGTGCCATGTGTGTATGAAGTTTGTGTATTATTATGTGCATCGCATTTGATGTCTAGAACTTGCCCCGTGTGTTTTCAAAGAGAAATAATAGTTTTGTTCAGTCTCTGAAGTNAAAGATGCACCATAGGCTTGCCCGTAGTGTACTAGTCTACTAATCGAGCCCATTCAGTCTCGGATAAAGTAGGACTTTATTTGGTTGTAATGTAGGCTGCGGAACGGGTAGGATACATTTAGATATAAGAGCTACTACACCTCCCTAAGCACTTTAATACATACACTTTAATATTTAAAACTCCACAATTATGTAAAACCATAACTCCACCTTCACATCAATATATATTATCCTCCTAATGTTATGTATCGTAGTTAACACATTTGAGCCTCTAATCATGTTTCTTTGGCAACCACATTTTAAGCCTTATCCATTTGTTTGAATTAACCATCTATTTGAACCTTTTACACTCTCATGAGCACTTGAATTGTTATGAACTTTATAAAAGTTAAAGTATGGGGTGGTTGGTTTGGCTTTTGAGTGGAACTAATGAAATAAAGATAAATGTGCACTATTTTGAAAAAAGTAATAGCCAGTTGAATTGAAAAAAAAGAAAAGGAAAAAATAGTTGTATTGCTGTGAAAAAAAAGATATTCCTTGATAAGTGATGACTCTTGATGTAATTGTGGTTAAAGAAGTGTGGAGTTAATATATATTGATGTGAAGGTGGAGTTATGGTTTTACATAATTGTGGAGTTTTAAATATTAAAGTGTATGTATTAAAGTGCTTAGGGAGGTGTAGTAGCTCTTATATCTAAATGTATCCTACCCGTTCCGCAGCCTACATTACAACCAAATAAAGTCCTACTTTATCCGAGACTGAATGGGCTCGATTAGTAGACTAGTACACTACGGGCAAGCCTATGGTGCATCTTTTGTGGCATATGAATGTTATTTCTGAGAGTGAGTGAATACTTTCTATCTTTAGTTCTTAAGTATTCTTAAATTTTATTGTGTGGAACTACTTTCTTTTGTTGTGTGAGGGAACTTGATTCATGAAGGAAAGGTAATGTCAGTGACCTCTATGTTAGAGTAAGTATGTGAGTTGTGAATAATGTGTGGTACTTGTGAATCAACTCTTGAGGTGAAGATGTTACTCTTTTGTGCTTAGTCTATTTCAAATATTATTGGTGTGATGAGTTAGGAGATTATTTAAAAAGGTCGTGTCTATATAAAGTGTAGTTTGATTGCTCGAGAATGAGCAACGATTTATGTGTGGGGTGTTGATAATAGGTTATAATTACGTATTTTAGTCGCTTAATACACTCTAATTTACTGCACTTTAGTTGAGTTTGAGCTTTAATCACTAGTGTTTTGCAATAATTGGGTGTTTTATGCCTTGTAGTAGTGATTCCGAGCTATGTAGATGTTATGGAATGAGCTCAAGTGATTTGAAGCTTTGAAGTCTGAGTAAAATCCCAAGGAATTAAGCCGGGATCGTATTCGGGGATCAACGGATGATAGTTTAGAACGAACGAAGAATCGAACAGGCATATTGCATACTGTCTAGTATAATACACATAACTTTTCGACTAGAAATCCATTTGGACTCCACAATATATGTTTGGAAATATAATTCAAAGTGATACAAATTTCATGTTTTACGTACTTTCAAATTCCCAACAGAACAGGGTGAAAATTATGCGGCAAGAGCGCGGTCGCGCACTGACCGCGCATATGGGGCAGAAAGTGTGAAAAGTGCACGGCCGCGCACGTCTTGTCCGGGAAAAGTTTCTTTTTTCGCGTAGGAGAGAGTATAATTATTTGGTCCCGACCCTACTTGGTATATATACACAGAAATACGATATTTTGAGGACTTTTGACACACTTTGGACCTAAGGAGGCAAGAACACACTAGGAGCAAGACCGAGAATTCTTCTACGAGTTTTTCACTTCCTTCTTCCTATTTCCATTATTGGTTATGAATTATTGTATTGTAGTTATGCATACTATTATGAATAGCTAATTTTTTATCTAGGGTTTTGATGGAACCTATTGGACGATGATTTTGTTGTTACATTAATATAGATTTGTTGTAGTTTTTTCTCTATTTGTTCAACTACGTTATATTGTGGTTGGTTGACGAGCTCTCAATCGACTGTGCCTATTTAGTGTGTGTTACTCGGAAAAGAGTGCATATTTAGGTAGTTGTTGAACAACATCACTCCTAACGTATATGAGGGATCAATGCGAAGGGTTTAAAGGTGGGATTAAGAATAACGAAACCATGGTGCAATCCGATTGAGTCGTAACTTAGTGTAAGCTAGCGTAATTCGGAAGAATATATCTAGTAAATTGTGGTAGTTACTCGGGAGAGAATTATGACACCCAGAGAGCTCATGATCGGTAGAGAAAAATTAGGCAAATTTATAGGAGACGAGGCAGAAAGGATTCCGACAATAGGGGAAATCATAACTCTAGACCTCCTTAATCTTGTCTCAAATTTCATCCTTGTTAGTTGATAATTTTACTGCTTTCTAATTTTTTATTAGTTAATTATATAAAAATAAATATTATAATCTTTATAATCAGAAAATTATTTGGAGTTGTGTTTCTTAGCGATACTGAACAACTGTAGTTGAGCGTTAGTTCTCTCTGGGATTCGACTCTGGACTAGTAAACTGGATTATATTTGCAACGACCGCTTAGTCCTTTTTATAAGTCATAATTGGGCGTGATCAAAGTTTAGCACCGTTTCCGAGTAACTAACGGTGTAGTTGTAGGTGTACATATTTCTAGGTTGCAAGTTTGAATCTTTATTTTTGTTTTCTTGTATTTGATTATTTTTTTAAAATTTTCATTTTTGACTTGAGAGACATGGGATCTTGGAATTATGAGAGTTTTGATGTTGATAATTCTACTTTTGATCCTTCTTATGTATATTGTGGAGGAAACCATCCATTGCAAAATTATCAAAATATTTCCGCAAGCGAGTCATTTGCACCAACTCAATCTTATGTGTGGAATGTGTGTGATGTGTGGTGGTCAAGATGGTCACTTTCATGGTTTTGCTTATATGTCTTATCCTCCCCCAATCCCTTGCTATTATGGTTATTCTTTTTCTGGTGAAGTAAATAGGAACAAAGAACCCAAGGAAGCTGACCTGAAGGAGATCAAAGATATGTTAAAGGGCCTCATGGAACAATATGATGAGAAATCACTGCAGATACAAAGCCAAGAAGAGCATGAATTGGCTACAGAAATTGCCATTATAATGGAGGAGTTGAGAGTATAATTTGACCAAACCAACCAACTAGAGTTTTATGAAGTCGATGTTATAGAAGAGATACTAGAGTCAACCAAGGATATTGAGGATACATATTTAGTTGACTCTAGTGTCATTGATGTTGAGGAGGTAGACAGTCCCAATGTTCATGTAGTTGAGCGCATTGGTCCACACTCCAAGCATTTTTCCACATTGTGTTTGGATGATGATATAGAAATAGAGTCATCCGAGCCACTTGAGGAGTCAAGGAATGAGGAACAAGGTGCCTATATTCTGGAATTCTTCTTGCCAGAAAGTCGGAATTACACATCTCATATAATGGCCAAGAAGTGCATAATAATACATTGTTTTCTTTGGCCAGTTAGATTCGTTCCACCACCCCAGGAGCATAATCTTAAGCTTGAATCAAAACTTGGGGTTAAATTCATAAGCTCGAGGTGGAGGCCAAAAGTAGTTCATGTCGTGCTACGACGTTAAGTCAAGTGCTTGTTGGGAGGCAACCCAGCTTTACCTTTTATATTTATTTTTTATTTTCTATTATTTTATTATTCTTGTAGTGTCAATTTTTGATTTTTCTTAGGAGCATGGAAAGCAAAGCCATTGGAAGGATGCAACAGAAAACCATATGGTTGGAACTAAGTGTGAGGTACCCATATGAAGGATCAGGCCTGGGAGAAAATTGATTAACCCATGAGTTGCTAGTGCTTCGGTCTTTGGCCTACCAGGGAGTTTATTTTACCCTCTTGTATTTATGGTTGTGCATTGGGGACAATGCATAATTTTAAGTGTGGGGTGAGGATATTTTTTGGGTGACTTTCCATGCTATTTTAGTTGTATTAGTTTAATTGAATAATTTTCCCAACAATGGATCTATTAGACAATTTTCCTGACGATGGATCTATGAGGCAATTTTCTTGAGTGATTTAAGTCGAAAGGAAAAACACAAAAAATATTTTCTTTGTAGGTAGTGTAGTAATTTTCCCTTGTGTTTTCTTTGTGTTGCGGTTCTTTTCCAAGGGTTTTGTTTGAACCGGGTGTAGTTAGTTTTATTATTTTTAGGAGTAGTAGCCAGTGTGAGATGAATTGAATTGAAGCAATATCTCTTGACTTTGTTATGCCTTGAGAATAGTGAGTACTTTTGTTGTAATGCTTAGGCTCAGTTTTTGACTCTTATATAAGTACCTTAAATTGTATAAGATTAACTTTGCTTAATTTCTTTGACTAGAGTGTCTTGATGAAACCAATCCTGAGTGACTTACGTGCCATGTGTGTGTGAGGTTTGTGTGTTATTTTGTGCATTGCATTTGCTGTCTACTCCGCATGTCCGATTCAGACTCCCAAGTAGCTGCCTCAACAGGCTGACCTTTCCACTGCACTCGAACTGAAGGATAACTCTTCGATCTCAACTGACGAACCTGCCGGTCTAGAATAGCCACCAGCTCCTCCTCATAAGTCAAATCCTTGTCCAACTGGACAGATCTGAAATCTAACACGTGGGACGGGTCACCATGATACTTCCAGAGCATGGACACATGGAATACTGGGTGAACTGCTGATAACCCAGGGGTAATGCAAGTCTATAAGCCATTTCTTCCACTCTATTGAGAATCTCAAAAGGCCCGATATATCTAGGGCTCAACTTGCCCTTCTTCCCAAACCTCATGACACCCTTCATGGGTGAAACCCGTGAATAAAAAATCACGAACTCTACGATCGGCATAACTCTTTTGCCTGGACTAAGCTGTGCGAAGTCGATCCTGTATAATCTTGACCTTGTCCAAGGCCTCCTGTACTAAATCTGTACCCAACAACCGATCCTTCCCCAGCTCAAACCACCCAACTGGCGACCGACACCGTCTACCATATAATGCCTCATAGGGAGCAATCTGAATGCTCAACTGGTAGTTGTTGTTGTAGGCGAACTCTACAAGGGGCAAGAACTGATCCCACAATCCTCCGAAGTCTATAACACAAGCGCAGAGCATATCCTCCAAGATCTGAATAGTCTCGGACTGCCCGTCCATCTGAGGATGAAATGCTGTGCTCAGCTCAACCCGCGTACCCAACTCAACGTTGTACTGCCTACATAAGTGTGAGGTAAACTGCGTACCTTAATCAAAAATGATAGACACGGGCACACCGTGAAGACGGACAATCTCCCGAATATAAATCTCTACTGACCGCTTCGAAGAATATTTAACTGCCACAAGAATGAAGTGTGCTGACTTAGTCAACCTATCCACAATGACCCAAACAGCGTTGAACATCCTTTGAGTCCGTGGGAGTCCAAAAACAAAGACCATAGTGATACGCTCCCACTTCCACTCAGGGATCTCCATCTGCTAAAGCAAACCACCGGATCTCTAAAGCTCATACTTCACCTGCTGACAATTCAAGCACCGAGCTACATAATCGACTATATCCTTCTTCATCCTCCTCCACCACTAATGCTATCGCAAGTCCTGGTACATCTTGGCGGCTCCCGGGTGAATAGAATACCGAGAACTGTGGGCCTCCTCAAGAATCAACTCACGAAGCCCATCAACAATAGGCACACACACGCAACCCTGCATCCTCAAAACTCCGTCATCATCAACAATAACCTGCTTGGCACCACCGTGCCGCACTGTGTCCCTAAGGACCAACAAATGAGGGTCCTCATACTACTGATCTCTTATACGCTCAAACAAGGAAGACCGAGCGTCTGTGCAAGCTAGAACACGACTAGGATTTGAAATATCAATCCACACAAACTGGTTGGCCAAAGTCTGAACATCTGAAGCTAGCGGCCTCTCACGGACTGGAATGGGCGCAAGGCTGCCCATACTGACTGCCTTCCTGTCAATGCGTCGACCACCACATTGGCCTTCCCCGGATGATACAAGATGGTGATATCATAGTCTTTCAATATCTCCAACCACCTTCTCTACCTCAAATTGAGATCCTTTTGCTTGAACAAATACTTAAGGTTGCGATGATCCGTGAAAACCTCACGCGACACACCATAAAGATAGTGCCTCCAAATCTTCAGCGCATGAAGAATGGTTGCCAACTCTAAATCACAGACAGAGTAATTATTCTCATGAACCTTCAACTGCCAAGACACATATGCAATCACCGTGTTGATACCCAAATTTTTCCTCATATTTTTAAAACACACACACACACACATATATATATACACTTTCAAAATAGTGCACATGCATCATCATTTTATTTACAAGCATGAACAAGCATTTTTCATTATTTTCTATAATTTTTGAAGGCTTTAAATCAATTTATTTCTGCATTTTTATTATATAAATACCCATTAATTATCTTACAAATTATTTTATGATGATTTTATCATCTAAACTCATCATTTACACCCATATTAGCTCTTAAATATTTTTAGTACATTTGTTATAATTACATTTGTATTTTTAAAGGCTAAAATTTCACAATTTGCAATAATAGCCCATATGTACTTATAATTATTTTATTTATGAAAAAAATAACCTTTTTATATTTTTATAATGTTAAATAACTGTTTTTATTTATTTTTATGCACAAATGATATTTTGTTATTTAACTATTATTTCTTACAAATTATTTATTGGTTAAATTTGGGTATATATGGCCCCAATTTTAATTAATTTCAGACTTAAGACTACCCAGACCAACCCAATTTTCCTAGCGCAATACCCTAGGCCCAATACCCTTACCCACTTCATTAAAACCGACCCAGTCCGCTTAAATTCCAAGTGTTGATCAAAAATGATCAATGGCTCATAAACAATCACCTCATTTCCTTATATCTCCGCCCCCTAAAACCTAACCTTTGTCGCGCCCCCCTTTTTCCTCTCCTCTCGGATCGGTCAGGGTTCTTGACATTATTAGGACAACTCATTTCCGTTTGGGAAAGGGGGTATAATGAGTTTGAAGGGTCGCCACCTAAAAAATTAAGGCGTGTTAGGGCACCTACTACGGGTCATTTATAACACTAATTGTACAACCAGAGATTGGGTAAGGTCTTGAAATTACTTCAAGGGGAAGGTTTTAGGCACCCCTCAAAGTCCACAACTGTGGGTCACGGCCAAACCTATTTTTGTGAATTATTCAAGTAGCAAGTAGACACTCTAAGCACACATATGTAAACAAATAAAGGTCTTAACAGGTTAGCAGTCTAAGCACACATATATAAAGTATAAGGGAGGTCCTAAGTTGTTTGTCCTATGGGATCACATCTGTTCAATCACCGGTAATCACTCCTCAATGAGGGGCTACACGTTGGATTTGCGCACAGGTCATCATATCCTTTTCTACCCATTATTTCCCCTTAACGGTTTATTAAGCGAGTTTTGTTTAACGAGCTCTAAGCGTGTTGTTACCCGTCCTTTCCTTGTAGTCCCGGAGAAGTTTAGGACCTCTAAGTCTGGGCAGTTCTAGACAACCCCCTAAGGTGCTAAAAGGGAAAATTCTAGGCGACAGGAAAGAACAAGTAGGCCTAATAGATAAGTGACAGAAGCAATTAAAAAGCTCAGATTCACCTCCACACATAATGCAAATAAACAGCATGTCTCAAACACAGACAAAGGTAGTTTTATTAGAAAAGGATCCTAAGACAGGATATCTAAGTGACATCAATGCACAGGAATATGCAACACTGTTTCATACTAACTTCAACGACATGGCCCTAATGTCATGCACCGAACCTGGGGAGGTGTGGCTGGCACCCGGTGTCGTGCTGGCCCGAGCGAACCACTCTGTAACTCATGATCATTCGACCAAAACTATAACATACGTAGGTCGAGTTAGCTGGACTCATTTCCTGTGTAACTATTATGGGCCAGCATGGACACAACTCGTAGTGCATAACAGTAAGTGGGTGAACACTGTATTAATAAACTATCGTTCTTAAAACATGAATACATATGGACCGTCAAGGCCTCTAACATACTGTATAGAATGAACCTCTGTCTACGAAGCCTCTAAGATTATTTAACATCAAACAGGAAAGGACACCGGCTTACCCATATGTCTATAGCAAAACTCTGACACAATTACTCATAGACTCGGCTGCACTCCGAATGAGGTGGAGTCTTACCGATCCTTCGCTGAATGCAAACCTCGTCTACTATGAGGGCTTGTCAATCTGATTTTCTATACCTGCAGGCATGAATGCAGGGTCCCCAACAAAAGGACGTCAGTACAAATAATGTACTGAGTATGTAAGGAAATATACTGAAAGCTGAAACTAAACTGATAATATAATAATTGAAAGTAACTGGAAGTCAAAGATAATCTGAAGATATGCTCACCTATTGATACTGACTCAATTCTCTCAATATAATAAGCAAAATAGTTGTCTGTCCCAATAAGGCTCGGTATATATATATAACTGCTCTGCTGTAGTAGGCTCGCTCATAGGCGCTCGGCCATACTAGGCTCTGTATCTCGACAAACTGGGCTCGCTCATAGGCGACTCGGTCACAGTAGGCTCAGTATATAACTTACCATCTGATCAGAGGTTGCCAATAGGGGCCTGCCCATCGATTATAGCTTGATGGTAATGAAAATAATGTAATACTGCATATATAGGCTCTCTGCTCTCTTGACTGGAAGAAGGAAAATACTCAATTGAATATGAAGTCTCGATAAGGAGAATATTGTAACTTGCGAGACTAGGAAAATATACGTAAATTTCGGGACATGAATTTTTCTTTATGCCTCGTTATCAAACTCGTGTAATTACGAGATCATGCAAAATGAAGGAAGGACTTAGTCTTAACATACCTGGAGTAGGGAAAATCCGTATGATATTCTTGGAAAAGGTTGCACCGTACTCCCTTAGAATTGCAAAGTCCCTTTGCTATAACATTAAGTATTCTCATATGATTTTTGTAGAAAACTCATGTTACTAAATTTTGAATAAGTTGCTGAATCTTTTCTTTGAATTTGATCATACTATTATTTATGCCTTTTGTTGAAGTTCATCCGTATTCTTGCTCTAATCTTACAAAGTCATAATACTTTCTTAGTTTGTGAATTAAGAAAGGATATTTTTAATTGCATTTTTCCACCCGGAATTGAGATATGGATTTAAGTAATGACACCACCTCCTTAGGCAAGTTATTGTTGGAAATTTGCTGCCAAGATTTGCACATCCCACGTGGAAGTAGTGTCCCCTAATGATTATCCAAAATGTCACATAATTAATTATCCATAAAATTCAATTTATAAGCTAATTTCCCACTTAAAAATCCATAATTACCCAATTATCCACATGATTAAGAATTATCTCAAATTACTTAAAATACTACTCACTTTTAACACACATTATACACCTTACTATCATGGCCATGGGGTGCCTTGTATGGTACTAATCCATAAATACCGGGTATTTTAGCTCGGACCGTATTTTATCCCAAAATGACAAACCTCAACGAAATTCATTTTCTTCGACTTGCTTAGCCTCTCAACTTCACGAATTTACTCATCACTTGTTTGAAATAAAATAATACTTATAATTCCAAAATAATCTCATTCCCGAACTTACGTCGATTAACTTACGACAAATTTAACGCACAAAAATACGGGATTTAACATGATTCCCCTCTTTGGAACATTCGTCCTCGAATGTTGACTGATGCGCTTATCATTTTCATAACCTATGGCTCTTGCGAATACTTTAGTAATCTCCTTGTCATCTAGACAACTGTTTTGTGAATAAATTCAAAGGCCAGGCCATCCCTCCTCTCCTTTAGGCCTCTTTCTCACACCATGACTTATGGTCGGAATCCTTCCAATTTCGTAACTGCTGCTACCTTCTATCACTACGACTATGATCTCTTAAATGCACCTATGCAACTATTCTCTCCTTTTTCCTCCAGATTTTAGCCCATCTCTAGGCCTCAATTGTAAACATATACAGAGCTTGAAAAGATGTCCCTCTGGTCATCTATAGGTATACTGAAGTTCTTCACTCGGTACTTTGTTGAACTTACGACTATTGTTATACCTTATTTCATAGACCTGGTTATCCATTTGTATGACTTTATTGAATCTACATAGGTCATACTATACCATAATTTTTACTTCGATTTATCATTACTGAGGTCTGTAACCAACTCCAGGTTACTCTCGTTGCTTATCCTTAAGACTGATGGTCCAATCTCATCTCATATTGTTGAACTTTTATCCATCTATTATTGATTCACCTTTATGTTGATTCATCATCTACCACTGATAACTTGATCTTTTATATAACACTGCCGCTAGGGCTCGCGTCTCGTCGGGGACATCTGGACTAATTAGATTGATCCACCTAGGGATAATACTATACTTCTGCATCCCAATGTGACTCACCTGATATGGGTAGTTTAGTCCCTTACAATTCATGAAATCCTCTTCCCCCTCTTTTTCTTCTTCAAATCATTACTCAAGTGAAGGCGCAAATGTCATCCTTTATTTATCACAATTACACCCTCATTCTACTACCAGGGAAACATTCCATCTCTTCTAAATGCTACTAGTTTAAGACTCTTTTGAGTTCATTCAAGCTATACTGAGTTTTCTGTAACTTAGAGGAACCATCACCCTTTCTTATCCTTACTACTGTCTTCCTAAAACCTTGTCGCTTTACTATACTTTAGCTTATGACCTACACATATCTATTTATATTATTCGCTACCTTCCTTCAACTAACTTGCACCATAGATTTTCTTATGTCATTCTGGAACTTCAAGCGAGACATCACATCGTCTCCAACTTTTCTTTGCTCTCATGACTATATTTCTCAGTACCTAGAAACCATAGGCTGGAAGATATACCACTGACGATGAGCTATCATTCCTTGATACTGAATCCTTGCTCTTCTAGCCTTCTATTCGAAGTATGGACTATTCCCAACCTTCTGCATCTGAGTATCTCGTACGTTGCTTACCTTTGCCTTATAATCTCGCATCATATCTTTTATCTCTTTCATGACCTCCCTTCCACATAGGTATAATTCACATCTACAACTTGAAGCTCTAATTATAACACTGTGTATACGCAATCAGGTGGAAGCTTCGTACCGACTTCTTATGAGGCCTGTGCTTTTCCAACTGGCGTTATCGTAGGGCTGTTATAGAATATTGTTGTTGTACTTCCTCTCTCGTACGTTTGATATTAAGATTAATCCTGCCATGTTCTCAATCACGATTTCTATAATTTTCTGGGTCCAATAATCAGACTCCTGCTTTACTTGGTTGATGTAACTCTTTAGTTTCCTCTTCCTTCTGATCAGCCTTTATATAGGCTTAAGCTATCTTCCGATCTGCGGCTCTTGGTATTAATTATTACTTTATCCTTTCATGGGCGTTATGGAGTATCCATGATACAATCTTCTAACAACTCAATCCTTTATCTATGCCCTGGGCTCAATTCTTTCTTTTAACTTATACCGGAGTCTTCTAAGTTGGTATGATTTTCAACATATATGCTGCATGTATTATACTCCAAACTCTTAAGTGCGTTCATAATGTAACTAACTCGGGATCATTGATCTAATAATTCCTTTCGTTCCTTCTTAGCTTTCTTCAACGTAAGTTATTACTTTTCCTAGTATTTCTGCCTCATTGTTGTGTGTGTACTTTGCTTATCTTAGTTCCCACGCATGCCGAAGTTTTCGTTCAACTCATATGATCTCGAATATTTGTAATGACCCGACCGGTCATTCAGAGAGTTTAGCCACATTTCCCCCATTTCTGCTTCATTGTATGTGGTTGAGCTTCATTATGTTGTGTTAGATTGGTTGGCTCGGGTTCAGAGCAATTTTTGGAGAGAAATGAGACACTTAGTCTCTTATCTTGGTTCAACAGTGAAAAAGACAACCGGAAGTTGACTTATTGGTAAATGAACTCGGATTGCAGATTTTATGGTTCGGATAGCTTCGTTGGGTGATTTGGGACGTAGGAGTGTGTTCAGAATGTGATTTTGATGTCCGGTGTAGAATTAGGCCTTAATTGGCGAAAGTTAGTTTTTGGCGATTTCCGGTCGGTAGTGGAAAATAGGCTATAGGGATCGGAATGGAATATCGATAGTTGGAGCAGGTTCCTAATGTCATTTTGGATATGTGTACAAATTTTAAGGTCAATCGGATGTGTTTTGGATGGTTTCGACATTATTGGTTGAATTTAGAAGTTTCAAAGTTCATAGGCTTGAATTCGATGTAATTTTAGTGTTTTTGCATTTTTTTTGTTGTTTCGAAGGCTCGACTAAGTTTGAATGATGTTATGGGGTGTGTTGGTAGGATTGGTTGAGGTCCCGGGGGCCTCGGGTGTGTTTCGGGTGGTTAACGGAGTGTGTTTGGCCTTAAAAAGACTGTTGTAGCTACTGTATTTTCTTGGTCTGGTTTCCTTGTATGCGATCGCAATGGTGAGGCTGCGACCGGATAGGTTTGTTGGTGAGGCAGCGAAAATTGTGTTATGCGATCGTATTGTATGGTCTGTGATCATGTAGTGGGATGAGGCAAAACAGTGCGGTCGCGTGAGGCTTGTTGCGATCGCACAGTCTGGGCGCGTGTGGCAGTGAGGTGATGAAATTGCTCTATGCGATCTCATAGAGCTGGTCGCAATCGCATAGTTGTGAGAAATGGTTCTTCGCGATCGTATAGGTGTTTCTGCGATCACATAAGGTTAGTTTGGCTGGGCAGCATTTTATTCTTCGCGATCGCGTGCCTTCTTCCGAGATCGCATAGGGTAAAAGTCTGGGCAGACAGTTTAAGTTCTAATTTCGGGGAATCGTGACCATAACTCATTTTGCCATTTGAGAGCTCGGGTGAAGGAGATTTTCGACGAGATTTTCAGTGGGATTCTTGTGGTAAGTGTTCTTCAATCATTTTTGGTTCAATTTCATGAATTTGTCTTGATTTTCACCATGCAATTTGAGGAATTAAGTAGAAAATTTGGGAAAAATGGGAGGAAGAATTTGGGAATTCTTTTGGTGATTTGAGTGGGCAATTGTGGTCTGATTTTGATGTTCTTGTTATGTACGTACTCGTGAGAGGATACGGATTCTTCTGATGTAATTGTTATTGGATTCCGAGACGTGGGCATAGGGGCCGGATTTGGCAAATTTCGAGAATTGTGTTAAAAATTTATATCTTCCGATTGGGTTTTGTTCCATTAGCGTATATTGATGACGTTAATCTGGTTTTGGTTAGATTCGGAGTTTTTGGGAGCAAATTTTAGGGGCAAGAGCATCGCGGAGTAGCTTTTGTGCTGTTTTGAGGTAAGTAATGATTGTAATTCTAAACCTGAGGGTACGACACCCCGGTATTTGATATTGTTGTGGTAAATAAGGTGACGCACATACTAGGTGACGAGCTTGGGGGCGTGCACCGATAGGGATTGTGACTTGGTCCATCCCGTAGCGACTAATAACCCCCCGTATTCGATTTGAAACTTTATGATATCCTGTATTTTAGAAATTTATGCTTGTATATGGGCTGTGAACCATGATTGGGGCCTTGTGCCGACCCGTTTAGACCCTCAGAGGTACTTTTACACTATTCTGACACTATCCTGATAGAACAATTGTGAACTCAGTCATGTTTTTGACTTGTTATTTTCACTGTTATCACACTGCTTTGAAAATTATGAAAAGTATTTTGGGCTGAGACCCGTGAGTTGAGATGAATTGCCTAAGTGGCTTGTGAGGGTGACCGAGTCAGGCCGAGAGCCTAGTATGTGAGGATGGCTATGGATCGGGCTGCACGCCGCAGCAATATATATGTGTTAGGCCGAGCGCCGAGTATATGAGGGCAGTTATAAGTATATATGTAGTGAGGCCGAGAGCCGAGTATGTGAGTATGAGGGCAGTTATGGGTATATATGTAGTGAGGCTGGGGGCTGAGTATGAGAGGATAGTTATGGATCGGGCTGCACACCGCAGCAATATATATATTATATGTGGATCGGGATGCATGCCACAACAATATTTATATATATATATATATATTTATATATATATATATATTGTATGTGGATCGGGATGCACGCCGCATCAATATATACATTATATATGTGGATCGGGTTGCACGCCGCAGCAATATATATATATATATAAATATTAGATCGGGCTGCATGCCGCAACAATATAGTGCTTGGGCTGAAGGAGCCCCTCCAGGAGTCTGTACACCCCTAGTGAGCACAATCGACTATTATATGGATCGGGTTGCACGCCGGATCGTATGTTATATGGATCGGGTTGCACGCCGCAGCAATATACATTATATATGGATCGAGCTGCGCGCCGCAACAATATATATATATATATACACGTATGGGAGCAGGCTGCACGCCGCAACAGTTGTTATATGGTACTTGATGAGTGAGAGTGCTGAATGTGAGCATTGACTTATGAGAGTAGAGTCATGAGTGACTGAGAGGCTTGCCCGAGAGGCTTTATTCTGAGTGATACCGTGCCCGAGGGGCTTATATTTTATGAAACTACTATTTTTCACTCTTTACACTGAGCCTCTGATGATAAATGTTGGATAAATGTTTTATACGAGATTTTTAAATGGAAACTCGAGTTTTATGAAATACTCGGAGATGTAAATTCTTGACTTGATTTACTTATTTCCACAGTCACTTATTATACGGATTTTCATGATTTATAAATGCTCATTACTACACTAATGTTTTTAGATACTTTGGTTACTTACTGAGTTGGCGTACTCACGTTACTCCCTGCACGTTGTGTGCAGATTCAGATACAGGGGCAGAGCGATAGTTGAGCTACCCCATTTGGAGCATTGTTCGGAGATTGTGGGGTAGCTGCTTGAGGTCTGCAACACTAATATTTCTCCTTCATATTCTATCATTTGTACTTTACTTCTCAGACTTGTTGTAGTGGAGGATTTGTATTAGACTGTATCACTTCTTAGATGCTCATGACAGTTGACTCCAGGTTTTGGGGAATGTGTATTAGTTTTATCTCTTTCTGATATTTTTAAAATCTGCTATATTTTGGGGAAATTATGGGATATATTGATAATCTGAAATGGTTGGCTAGCCTAGTTGCATGATAGGCGCCATCACGGTCGGCTTAGGATTGGGGTCGTGACAAGTTGGTATCAGAGCGCTAGGTTACATAGGACTCAATAGTCATGAGCAGGCTTAGTAGAGTCTTGCAGATCGGTACGGAGTCGTCTGTACTTATCTTCGAGAGGCTGCAGGACCCTTAGGAAAATCCCATATTCTTGAATTCTTGTCGTGCGAATTCATTTTATTCAGCCAAGAGCGTAACTCTCGAATTCCTTCCATGTATTTGAATGCGCATGAGAGCGCTTGGTATCAGCTGTGCATTGACGGCTTGTGACTTCCATGGATGAGATGTGATTTTGGTGTGTTGGTAATGGGCCAGTCTAGAGGACTTGAGGCCGGATTCATTCTGTGGCTTGAGTGCTGAGATTTCGTGTGTGGGCACATGTATTTGGGGACTTATATGTCCGTTGATGTCCTTATTGACGGGACTTTGTGTCTGGATTCCTATGTGGTGAGTGTGATTTGATGATTAAATGTGTTCAGACTGTGATTTGTGACAAAAGGAGTGGCTGGGAATGTGGCAAGGACTGTGGAGTGTTGATTTCTGTCTCGATTTGGTATATGGCTTCGAGTTGTGAGTGTATTAGAAGACTTCTTGTGTTGTTTAGTTGTGGATCTTTCTGTTGAGTTATGAGTTCCTGGTGATGTCTTTTGCACCAATCATTGCCCCAGTAGAGTTCGTGTATCTAATTAACGGTGTATTCTAGCAGTATCAACACTCATTTGTTATTGTATTCATTGATGGCATCCTGGCGTATACGCGTAGCCAGGGGTTGCATATTCCTATTTTCCATCACATTTTTGCCCATTTTCTGGATATGCTCCGTGAGTCTTCAGCTACATCTGTTCATGTGTCGACTCCGGTGGGTGATACTGTTATTGTGGACCGTGTGTATCGGTCGTGTGTGATATCTATTGGGGGTTTGGATACCCAAGTGGACCTACTGTTACTCAGCATGGTCGATTTTGATGTGATATTGGGCATGGACTGATTTTCTCTGTGTCATGTCATTCTTGATTGTCACGCTAAGACCGTGACCTTGGCTATGCCAGGTTGTCCGAGGGTTGAGTGGAGAGATTCTTCTTATTTTGTGCCTAGCAGGGTAATTTCCTACATGAAGGCTCAGTGTATGGTTGAGAAGGGGTGTTTATCCTATCTGGATTTTGTGAGGGATGTCAGTGGTGAGACTCGCGCTATTGATTCAGTTCCTATGGTCCGTGACTTTCCGGACGTGTTTCCTGCAGACCTGCCAGGCATGCCACCTGACAGGGACATTGATTTTAGTATTGATCTGGTGCCAGGCACTCAGCCTATTTCTATTCCACCTTATCGTATGGCACCAGCGGAGCCAAAGGAATTAAAGGAGAAACTTCAGGGACTCCTAGATAAGGGGTTCATTCGGCCTAGTGTGTCACCTTGGGGTGCACCGATGTTGTTTGTGAAGAAGAAGGATGGTTCTATGCGCATGTGTATTCATTAGCGGCAGCTGAAAAGGGTTACAGTGAAGAATCAGTATCCCTTGCCTCATATAGATGACTTGTGTGATCAGTTGCAGGGTGCCAGGTATTTTCCAAGATTGACCTGCATTCCGGCTATCATCAGTTAAATATTCGGGGGCCAGACCTTCCGAAGACTGCTTTCAGGACTAGATATGGTCATTATGAGTTTCTGGTTATACCACTCGGGCTGACCAATGCCCCAGCAGCCTTTATGCACTTGATGCACCGTGTATTCTGGCCTTATATGGATTCTTTCATCATCGTGTTTATTGACGACATCTTGGTGTATTCCCAATCTCGGGAGGATCATGAGCAGTATTTGAGAGTTATGCTTCAGACCTTGAGTGAGAAGAGATTGTATGCAAAAATTTTGAAGTGTTAGTTCTACCATCAACGTCGAGTTCTTATACCTCATATTGTAATGCCTCGAGGGTAGGCGTTGTTCGTGTTTAGATGCAGGAGGATGTAGTGATTGCGTGATAGTTATGATTTTCGGAAGTGTAGAGAGAGATATCAGTTTAAGGCTAAGCCGGCAGGGGTGTCTCCTGCGGGTTGTCCTGGGGTGTGTGATCCTTATGTTGTTTGGTAGTAAGTTCTCTTCTACCAGTAAATGATATATGTTGAAATAGAGTTTAGATCGCTTGTGGAAGTTGGCATGACTATTATAATGGTGAATACGAGATTTGCAGATGACTTGAGCGGTTGGAAGGGTTTTGTTATTATGGGCATTGTGAGTTATTGTTTGTCTTGATCATTGGCTTTGAGCCAAGTGGGGGAGTCTTTTAATGATACATTGATTGCACGATTATGTGCCGTATTGGTTTCAGTTCGAGGTATATTGGTAGATCAGTTATGATGTGCAAAGGTGGAGTCTGGGAATGACTCGAGTAATGGAAATTCTTCGATACAGGTCGTAGTTTACTCTATTGGGTAAATGGGTTCTATTGAATGATTGAGTATTAGGGATATTCTTTGTATTCGAGCGGTGGAATTGAGATCTGATATAGTAAGTCGTGCGCCTCATGGACTTCGAGACTGAGAGTTCTCATAAACAGGTTATTTTGTGGTAGTGAACTGTGAAGATGCGAGCAAAGCTAGTCGGATGTTGGTATGTACCATGATTCAGTCATCTTGAACCTTTCGGTAATTTATCTCTCTGTTGTGGTGACCAAAGTCGATTCATGGTTATTGGTAGGCCCGTATGAATGTGTGTTCTTCACTTCATCGGAATTGCTGACTCCGAATTTCTATTGTTGAGGAATGTACCATTTGATTGTGATTGATTTTATTCATGTTCTGGAATGATCTATGAGTTACCTTTTAGTGTTTCGGGGAGTGGTGATTGTTGGCGATATGCACATGTGGTGCGGTTCTTATTGGGCTCTATAGCTAGGTTTGAGTAAGGTAAGTAATTGGGTATTACGAGATTGAGGCGTATTGATTATGCATTTTCTGATCTGTATGGCATGGTATCGTCTTGTTTCTCCATGGTTATGGCAATGCACTTTGAGTACTTGATGTCGAATTTCGAACGGTTATTGATTTTGGGCAAGGTGGCTTGTAGTATTTCATGTGGACCAGCATTTGGATGAGATCGCGCAGTGTAGCAGAGATTATACAGGGGTATGACCTTTGGTATTGGATTTGTGTGTATCAATTTTTGCGATTTGTGCCAGGATTTTAGTATGATTTTGTGATGGTAATTGTTAATGGCGGGATAATCCTCACGTGTGAATCTTTCATATAATTTGATTACTTTGGGATGTTGCTATTGAGTGCAAGAATTGCACAGGTTATGGCTTCAAATTTTATCGATGGATCATGTCATCGGAGTGGTCGTGTTGGATGAGAAGAGGTCATTGGACCTAGAATGAATATTGTCAGAAGTGTCTACAACACAGTTGGAAGGATAAATATGGGGAGTCAGCTTAGGAATCTTCTATATTTCCTGTTTGGGAAGGGGGAGGTTCATGTCTGACTGATCGGACGAATGGTTGTTAGTTTCTACGTGTTTCTTTCATCATCGGCAGTATTTGAAAGTGTTAGAGCGGGGAATTTCTTGATAAAAGGTTATGTATCGGTATGGAGTTGTTCAGAGCAATTATTGTGGTTAAGAGTTATTGCTATAAGTGTTTGAGTCATGCGGTGTATTATGTGATTTCATCTGGGGTGCGTATATGGCTTGATCCAGCATGTTCAGACTTGTTCAGTCTATAATTGTGGAATTTTGATCTTGTATATTACTTCAAAAGTGGAAATTGTGTTCTAAGGTTTATGGGTCAGGTTGGATTTCAAAATTTCAACTGTATTGTGCTATTGGACCTATATGGGATAGGGTGACGTGGGCTCACCCCGAGTATGTGCATGGTAGGCTACGCGGCAGTTCGATGGTGTGGGAGAACAACTCTTGGCACGTTCGAGGACGAACGTAGGTTTAAGTGAGGGAGGATGTAACGAACCGGCCGGTCGTTTCGAGAGTTTAGCCCCGTTTTCCCCTTTTCCGCTTCATTGTATGTGGTTCAGCTTCATTACGTTGTGTTAGATTGGTTGGCTCGGGTTCGGAGCAATTTTTGGAGAGAAATGAGACACTTAGTCTCTTATCTTAGTTCAATAGTGAAAAAGTCAACTAGAAGTTGACTTATTGGTAAACAACCTCGGATTGTGGATTTTATGGTTCAGATAGTTTCGTTGGGTGATTTGGCACATAGGAGTGTGTTCGGAATATGGTTTTGATGTCCGGTGTAGAATTAGGCTTGAATTGGTGAAAGTTAGTTTTTGGCGATTTCCAGTCGGCAATGGAAAATAGGCTATAGGGGTTAGAATGGAATTCCGAAAGTTGGAGCAGGTTCGTAATGTCATTTTGGACATGTGTGCAAATTTTCAGGTCAATCAGATGTGTTTTGGATGGTTTCGGCATTATTGGCAGAATTTAGAAGTTTCAAAGTTCATAGGCTTGAATTCGATGTAATTTTGGTGTTTTTGCGTTGGTTTTGATGTTTTGAAGGCTCGACTAAGTTTGAATGATGTTATGGGGCATGTTGGTAGAATTGGTTGAGGTCCTGGGGGCCTCGGGTGTGTTTCGGGTGGTTAACGGAGTGTGTTTGGCCTTAAAAGGACTGCTGTAGCTACTGTATTTTCTCGGTCTGGTTTCCTTGTATGAGATCACAATGGTGAGGCTGTGATCGCATAGGTTTGTTGGTGAGGCAGCAAAAATTTTGTTATGCGATCGCATTGTATGGTCCGTGATCGCGTAGTGGGAGGAGGCAGAATAATGCGGTCGCGTGAGGCTTGTTGCGATCGCACAGTGTGGGCTCGTGTGGCAGTATGGTGATAAAATTGCTCTATGCGATCGCATAGAGTTGGTCGCGATCGCATAGTTGTGAGAAGTGGGTCTTCGCGATCGCATAGGTGTTTCTTCGATTGCATATGGTTAGTTTGGCTGGGCAGCATTTTTTTCTTTGCGATCGCGTGCCTTCTTCCGCGATCGCATAGGGTAAAAGTCTGGGCAGAGAGTTTAAGTTCTAATTTCGGGGGTTCTTGGCCATAACTCATTTTGCCATTTGAGAGCTCGGGTGCCGGAGATTTTGGACGATATTTTCAGTGGGATTCTTGTGGTAAGTGTTCTTCAATAATTTTGGTTCAATTTCATGAATTTGTCTTTATTTTCAACATGCAATCTGAGGAATTAAGTAGAAAATTTGGGGAAAATGGGAGGAATAATTTGGCAATTCTTTTGGTGAATTGAGTTGGCAATTATGGTCCGATTTTGATGTTCTTGGTATGTCCGGACTCGTAGGAAGATAAGGATTCTTGTGATGTAATTTTTATCGGATTCCGAGACGTGGGCCTAGGGGGGTGGATTTGGAAAATTTCGAGAATCTTGTTAAAAATATATATCTTTCGATTGGGTTTTGTTCCGTTAGCATATATTGATGACGTTAATCTGGTTTTGGTTAGATTCGGAGTTTTTGGGAGCCAATTTGAAGGACAAGAGCATCGCGGAGTAGCTTTTGTGCTGTTTTGAGGTAAGTAACGATTGCAACTCTAAACCTGAGGGTAAGACACCCCGGTATTTGATATTGTTGTGGTAAATAAGGTTACGCACATACTAAGTGACGAGCTTGGGGGCGTGCATCGATATGGATTGTGACTTGGTCCATCCCGTAGCGACTATTAAGCCGCGTATTCGATTTGAAACTTTATGATATCCTGTATTTTAGAAATTTATACTTGTATATGGGCTGTGAGTCATGATTGGGGCCTTGTGCCGACCTGTTTGGACCCTTAAAGGTACTTTTACACTATTCTTACACTATCCTGATAGAACAATTGTGAATTCAGTTATGTTTTAGACTTCTTGTTATTTTCACTATTATCACACTGCTTTGAAAAGTGTGAAAATTATTTTGGGCTGAGACCCGTGAGTTGAGATGAATTGCTTAAGTGGCTCTTGAGGGTGACCGAGTCAGGCCGAGAGCCGAGTATGTGAGGATTGGGCTGCATGCCGTAGAAATATATATGTGTTAGGCCAAGCGTCGAGTATATGAGGGCAGTTATGAAATGGTTGTCTAGCCTAGTTCCATGATAGGCGCCATCACGTCCGGCTTAGGATTAGGGTCGTGACAATATTATTTTTAATTTTACTTCCCGTTCATTAGCTACAATAAGTGCCACTTTCCTTTGGAGTGCTTACAATGTTGTTGTGAGACTGTTGTTACATGACCATTTTCTCTTTAGGTCATTGTGCTTAGGTTGAAGCCTTCTTCCTTATTTCCTCAGCTAATCTTTCGTTGTAGTACTTAGGAGAACTCTTGATTCTTGTAAAGGTGTGAGCTTATTACGGACTTTGTGATGTCCTCCCTTTCCTATAATTATTCGTAGTTGCTTACCTTTATGCCCTTGTGCTTGTAGGGTTGCTTCTGAACTGATATTTTGACTGTCTTCCCAGTGGAACTCTCTTTTATTCCCGTAACATTCATACATGTCATCTGTAAACTAAACTAAACTCAAAACTATATCTGAAATCTCGACTATTCTTAACCTTTTCTACTTGAGTATCTCGTATCTTCTTCACCTTTACCTTACTTACTTTTTAATCTAGCATTGTATCTTCTACTTCTTTCATAACTATCCATCCACATAGGTAGAAATTAAGCCTTAAAGCTCTACTGTGATACTTGCACATCTGGTGCATATAAAATCTGGCGAAAGCTTCATACATACTTCTTACGACTCAGCTCTATGACACGATTTGGAAACAAAAGAAAGGTAACATTTCCTAAAAAGCCCCATAGCCTCTCAATTATAAGTGTGGCGCACAACACACCCATAAGTGAGACTCTACTAGGCACAGCTTTGTAGACTTCCTAGGACACGACCCGCTCTGGTACCACTTTGTCACGCCCCGAACCTGGGGAGGCGTGGCTGGCACCCGGTGTCGTGCTGGCCCGAGCGAACCACTCTGTAACTCATGATCGTTTGACCAAAGCTAGAACATACATAGGTCGAGTTAGCTGGACACATTCCCTATGTAACTATCATGGGCCAACATGGCCACGATTCGTAGTGCTTAACAGTAAGTGGGCGAACACTATATCAATAAAATATCGTTCTTAAAACATGAATACATATGAGCCGTCAAGGCCTCTGACATAATGTACAGAATGAACCTCTGTCTACAAAGCCTCTAAGATTATTTAACATCAAACAGGAAAGGGCACCGGCTTACCCATACGTCTATAGCAAAACTCTGACACAATTACTCATAGACTCGGCTGCACTTCGAATGAGGTGGAGTCTTACGATCCTTCACTGAATGCAAACCTCGTATATTATGAGGGCTCGTCAATCTGATTATCTATACTTGCAAGCATGAATGTCAGCGTCCCCAACAAAAGGACGTCAGTACGAATAATGTACTAAGTATGTAAGGAAATATACTGAGAGCTGAAACTGAACTGATAATATAATAACTGAAAGTAACTTGAAGTCAAAGATAATCTGAAGATATGCTCACCTGCTGATACTGACTCAATTCTCTCAATATAATAATTAAAATAGTTGTCCGTCCCTATAAGGCTCGGTATATATATATATATATATATATATATATGTATATATATATATAACTGCTCTGCCGTAGTAGGCTTGCTCATAGGCGCTCGGCCATACTAGGCTCTCTCATAGCCGCTCGACCACAGTAGGCTCGGTATATAACTTACCATCTGATAAGAGGTTCCACAATAGGGGCCTGCCCATCGATTATAGCTCGATGGTAATGAAAATAATGTAATACTGCATCTATAGGCTCTCTGCTTTGTTGACTGGAAGAAGGAAAATACTCAATTGAATATGAAGTCTCGATAAGGAGAATACTGTAACTTGCGAGACTAGGAAAATATACGTAATTTTTGGGACATGAATTTTTCTTTATGCCTCGTTATCAAACTCGTATAATTATGAGATCATGCAAAATGAAGGAAGAACGTAGCCTTAACATACCTTGAATAGGGAAAATTTGTATGATATTCTTGAAAAGGGTTGCACCATACTCTCTTAGAATCACAAAATCCCGTTGCTATAACATTAAGTAGTCTCGAATGATTTTTGTAGAAAACTCACGTTGCTAATATTTTGAATAAGTTGCTGAATCTTTTCTTTGAATTTGATCATACTATTGTGTATTCCTTTTGTTGAATTTCATCCGTATGCTTGCTCTAATCTAAAAAGTCATAAGACTTTCTTACTTTGTGAATTAAGAAAGGATTTTTTTAATTGCATTTTTCCACCCGAAATTGAGATATGGATTTAAGTAATGACACCACCTCCTTAGGCAAGTTATTGTTGGAAATTTGCTGCCAAGATTTGGACATCCCACGTGGAAGTAGTGTCCCCTAATGATTATCCAAAATGTCACATAATTAATTATCCACAAATTCAATTTACAAGTTAATCTCCCACTTAAAAATCCATAATTACCCAATTATCCACATGATTAAGAATTATCTCAAATTACTTAAAATACTACTCACTTTTAACACACCTTATACACCTTACTATCATGGCCATGGGGTACCTTGTATGGTACTAATCCATAAATACCGGTTAGTTTAGCTCGGGCGTTTTATCCTAAAATAACAAACCTCGACGAAATTTATTTTCTTCGACTTGATTAGCCTCTCAACTTCACGAATTTACTCATGACTTGTCTGAAATAACATAATACTTATAATTCCAAAATTATCTCATTCCCGAACTTACGTCGATTAACTTACGACGAATTTAACGCACAAAAATTCGGGATGTAACACCTAGTCAGTTTACCTACTGATGTTTAACCTATTAGCCTTTAAGAATTAAACACAATCAAAGCAGTTTCCAATTTTATAGAAATTAATTACCTAAGGCTTTCCTAGCCATGGGACTGTATGAGATCATAATTACAGGAGATGTTTAACAGTTTGGAAGTTGTTTTAACCTACAACATGCTGCTCTAAGTGACGAAGACTTGAAAAGGGAATTTGTACCAGTTCTATGACAATTATATGTGAGACTGTTTTATACCTTTTCATGGATCAGTTAGTTAAACTAGGCGTATTCAAACAAATGCAAACAGAATCCTAGAGCATGATATCTAAATGCACACAAGAATGACAGCTTTATGTCCAGTTTATTTATTGACCTAGGAACAAGATCTCTAAATGGTGAGCTGATGCAACGTTAAGAAAACATGCATTAATGACATGTGATATGCTGAAGCAGTAAATATGAAGTCCTAGGAATAGGGTATCTAATGCAATATTTAACATGATTTGGATGAACACATTGGTTCTAGGATATCGAGTCTAATGCAAATACATATAATGTAAAGCCTAAAGCATGCTTTCTACCCAATAATATCAACATGATCATACAACTACCCTCCCTATTTTCACTAGCTACCCCAGTATCTGTTTACAAATAATTATTACTGACCAATGGTTGAATTAATTACATAAGTAAAAAGCAAAGAAGTTAAACAATAGGGAGCCTGAAGCAGGCCCAAGTACGACCTGAGGATACCAGGCCTTCAGCTGTCTCAAATGCCAAGGATTTCAGAACCAATTTCATGTCCAGTTGTGTCAGAGTTCCCTAAGGACCTCAAGGATCCCAGGCAGTGCTCACACCTAGACTTTCATAATAAGAACCGAGTAAGTGCAATGTGGAAGGGCCAACCTCAGTGTGCCAGAGTTCAGAGGGATCTCGAAGGGATCCGAAGGCGGTCACACTCTGGAGGGGAAGAACCTAGGGACTTAAGAGTAGATTGAGAGTGCTTGACATAATTTGAAAAGGGGTTTTTACAAGAGAAACAATATTGAATTGATTCAAGAAGTGACGGAGTTTTTGAAAAGGAACTGATTAGTAATAAAATAGTTTGAACAAAAAAACAGTGTAAACATTTGAAGAATCAAACAAACAAGCAGATTAACTCAGAGCAAACGGATTCCACATCACGTAACAACATGATTCACACAGGGATATTTGGGGGTTGGGAACATATACAACACACATAGTGAAACACATAACAAATAGAAGCACAAAAGCTTTTTTAGGAGTTTATGGGATTAAGGAATAGCTAATAATACAGACATAGGGCATGGATTTCAGAACAGACAGTTGAGAACCTGGTTGTACTAAACAGAGTTAAAAATAGAATCAGCATTATTTAAGCGTAGTAAATGACTTAGCAAAGCAGGTTAATATCAGAAACTGAGTAAACAAACAGACAAACAATCAAACCTACATACATGGAGTAAAGTCAGGTTGGGATATGCTACAGAGGTAATAGGAAGATTCATAGACATGATGATTATAAGTTGAATTAGGACAGAAATCATACAGACAGTGATTTAAACATGCTAGTTACATATTGAAAAGCCAAAAAGTAAACAAGAACAGAACTGGGAATCAGTGAACTACAACAGTAACAGAACACATAGGGTTTGGAACTTGAATTGAATCAAAACATACCAGTTAAGGAGAGTAGACACAAAATGTAGAGCAGTGTAATGCAATAACTTGCCTTGGCTTACAGCCAGCTAGTTCAATAGAAGTAGCAAGTAACAAGAAAGAGTAGAAAACTTAAGTGTAAGAGAGAGTTTTTGAACTAGTGTCCGTATGTGTATTGAGAATAGAAGGGAGTATATATAATAGTTCAGAGCCAGGCAAATAAGGTAAATAATCAAATTGTTCAGTAATTGAAGAGCCACGGAATTAATTAAGAGTAAAACTAGTAAATTCCTCCCTTAATTAAGGAAGTAATTTACCAACGGTAAGGAGAAGGTAGCTAATTAAGGAAAGACATCAAACAAACTGAAGTATAGAGTAGGTAATTAGGGGTAGGTACACAAATGTTCAATTAAGGAAATAAGTAGTAAGAATTAATAAATAACACGGTCAATCACAGAATAAGGTAAGAAATAATTTAATTCTATAAAAAATAGGTAAAATAACTAGAAATTAACGTAGCACAGTGAATCAGGGATTCAAAGAATCGAAATAGTACTGACTTTTAAGGGAAATAGCATAGATTTTTCATGAATAAGCAAGTAAACCAAGTACAAACAGGAGGAATCAGATCCAAAACCCTAATAGGACATACTAGGGTAAAAATCACAAAATGTTCTAATTAAACGAAGCAGTATTCATGATAATCAAACACATAGCTGAATCGAATGAACAAACATTAAGGACAGACTCATAATCCAAATATAGTGCTAAAAAATTAGGGGTTTCAACATAACTGGTTAGGATTGAGAAGAAACTCGACATAATCAATTAAACTCATAAGAATCAGAGAATAAGCACTTTAAAAAATCAGAAATCATTTTTGAAGAAAGATTTTCAGAAACCCTAGTTAGGAAAAATGAAAAGACTCTTTGAAAACAAGAAGGTTTCTCATAAAAACAAATGAAAACAGTTCGATCCTTCTCAGATCTGTAGAGATCTAAAGAGTTTAAGAGACGAGATTAGGGTTTCAAGGAAATAACCCAGAGATGAAAACACCGGCCTAGAAACCATAGGTTTAGCCAAAAAATAGGAAGATCTTACTGGAATCGAGTCATGGTGGCCTGAGACAGGTGAGAACAAGCTAAAGATGGGAATGGACTGACCCTGGTCCTTTGAGGACCTCAAAGATAGCAAAATCCCGGCGTAAGAGAGTCGTTAAGGCTGGAGGATAGTGATAATCCACCATAATTGACGGTAGGCAAGCAACAGCGAGGGAAAATTAGGGTTAGGACAGAGAGAATTTGGAGAAGAGAGTGAAGGGTGACAGCGGAGTGTGAGAGGAGAGTNNNGGGGGGGGGGGGTCATTTAGATTAAATTAGGAAAGAATTAATCTGGGCCGTTGATAAAAAATGATCAACGGCCAGGATTTGAGCAAGAATTGGGTTGTGTAGGGGTAGGATTTGGGCATGGGTGTATTGTGATAGTTTAGTTAGGCATCTGGGCTGGTTAATATAGGTTATAATTGAAATAGAATAGAACTATTTGTTAAATACCCAAGATAAATTAATTAAAATAATTTATAAAATAGTCACTAATTATAATAACTGAATTTCATGCATATATGTTTTAAAAATGTTTATTTAACATTTAAAAATATATAAGAATAATTTATGGTAAAAATGATACGGGAATTATATACATTGGCTTTAACTGCAAAGTTATTGCAATTGTAGCCAAAAGTACCAAATTGGCTATTTATGGAATAATTTGGACTTAATAAGACCATAAATAATAAATTAAATCAAGAAATGTCTTTGAAATCATTTGTGATGCAATTTTGTAATTATTTATTAGAAACGGAATGCTGGACAAATTAATAAAAATGTAGAAAAATTGTGAAAAATACCAATTGATACTAATGTATGATTTTGAAGGTTTATATGCAATTTGAAATTATTTTAGGAAAAATTGGGTATCAATAACCATCATTTCCCAAATCCGCCGCCCTTATTTCCCCTCCTTTGATGAACCCTAATTCTTCCTCTTTTGATGAACCCTAATTCTTCCGCTTCACTCAAATTCTCCCAAATCTTGTTCCCAATGGGACTCTTTCCCTATTCCCTAATCATTTTGATGTTTTTCCCTTATTTACTGCTATGTTACGAAGTAATTTTGGCACTTGCCTAAACATGGCAAGTACCCCGCTTTGATTCTGTTAAATCTATGTTTGCCTCTTGAATCTGGACACCCTTGAGTCCAAACGTGTTATTTTCTCTCATATCTCGCTGATTCGCACTAAACCCTAAAGGTTAGGGTTTCAGATTCTCTTTGATTCGAACTTAAACTGGTTCAAACTTTGATTTTTAGCATTTTCCCGTCTATGTTCACCCTATTACTTGTGAATCTGCTTATTTTTTTCGATTCCCTTCACTTACCTAAATTTAGGGTTTCAGACCCTTTTACTTGAACTAAATCTGGTTCGACTTTAGGTTTCCTTTTGAATAATCTCCTATCTATGTTTATTTTTATTCTAATATGTGATTCTTGCCTTTATTTTCTGCCGATTTTGTGGCTTACCTAAATTTAGGGTTTTAGACCCTTTTACTTGAACTAAAATTGGTTCAATCCTATGTTTCTTTTGAATAATCCCTGTCTACGTTCATTTCTTATGCTAATACATGATTCTTTGCCATTATTTTCTCCTGATTTTGGGATTTACCTAAATTAGGGTTTCAAACCCTTTTATTTGAACCAAATCTGGTTCGATTCAATGTTCCTTTTATATATAATCTCTATTCTATTCAATATATGCCTTATGTGATTCTTTACCTTATTTTCTACTGATTTTGTGTATCTTCACCTAAAATTTGGGGTTTCAATTCTACTAATTTGAGCACTTGCCTTTTTGTATTTTAATTAGCTATTTCTATGTTGTAATCTCGGCACTATTTAAACCCCTCCCCACTGCCCATTGAAAAAAAAAAGAGATTCAGAGTTCGAAAACATTTTCACTACTCTAAACAAAAGTTGTGTACTTTTACACTCTTGAGCAATCTTATTATGTGTTTTGATTCCTAGCCGGCTGAAAGCCAAGGCCAGAAATCTTCAAGTTTTTACTTTCGTTTGGTGATACTTGCTATACTTTTGGATTCCTTTCTTCCCTGTATCATCTTAACTGGTAAGTTATTGAATCCTCTGACATTTCATTATGATTATTTTCTCAATGTGTTACTGCTAGTAGACCATGTTATCCTAAATGCTATTACTTGTAGTTAAGACATGTTGAACTTAGTTTGAATTGATTAATGAAATCTGCCTAACTCTGTGTTATTGGGGACCATCTTTTAGAGTTAAGTTTGTTATAAGCATGCTTTCGTACCTTTTCCTAAAGACTGGTTATCCATGTATAGATGTGTGCCTTAACAGATTTATAAGTTTGTTTGTTGAACTTGTAATAATATGGCATGTTTGGTTATGTTCTTACTATATTATGATGCTTCTAATAACTGCTTTAATCAGTTCCTGCCCTACTTCCTTTATGTGACTTAGTCTGATCTAAAATCTCTATTATCATTATGAATCTGCTTATGAACTAGCCTTACTAGCATGTGACTGATTTTAATTTCTAAAACTTGATTAAGTATGCTTAGGTTCATATATGTTTGCTAGTTTTTTGTACACGTTCTATATGTGATTCTTTCCTTAAGTGAATTCCCTAATCCATTCTACTCCCTCCTATTCCTTTACTAACTGATCCTTCTGAATCCTCATTCGAGCTATTTAGGTTCTGTCATTTGGCCTCCCTAGTGTGAGCACTCCTCAGGGTTCATGTGAGACCCTTGTGAACTCTGACACACTAGGATTTGGTCCCTAGTATTCCTTGAATTATTTTTGATCAATTTCTCTAGTGTGAGCACTGCCCTGGGTTCTTGAAGCCCTTAAGAGTTCTGACACACTAGAGATTTGGGTTTTGTATGCTTATCCTTGAAATATGGGTGAATCACTCACCACTTGTGATGTTGTATCTATGAACATGGGCTTTTGGATCTACTGTGAGTTGAAGGCATGGCCTGTCCAGGTGTATTTATGCCTGCTGTAGGCTCCCTATAATATTACTTACTTTGTAATTCATTCATTAAATTCTAGTCTGTAATAATTATTTGTAATAACAATTCTGGGGTATTAGTAAAATGGGAAAGGGTTCTTATTTTATCTTTGCTATAAAGTGGGGTAGGAATCCTGCCTATAGGGTTAATGCTATGTTGTTGAATGTTATATGTTAGAAATCATGCCTCTAGGTGTCTCATTTTGTTCAGTCATTGTGTGCTAGCAACCATGTCTATAGGCTCAATGTTTGGTTCAATTATGTTCTGTTACATACCATGCCTATAGAAATGGTATGATCCAATATGTGTATGAATTCCTGCTTGCATACTGTTTCATTAAGATTATAGAAATCATTTAATGTTTGGTTCAATTATGTTCTGTTACATACCATGCCTATAGAAATGGTATGATCCAATATGTGTATGAATTCCTGCTTGCATACTGTTTCATTAAGATTATAGAAATCATTTAATGTTTGGTTCAATTATGTTCTGTTACATACCATGCCTATAGAAATGGTATGATCCAATATGTGTATGAATTCCTGCTTGCATACTGTTTCATTAAGATTATAGAAATCATTTCTATAGGTTTTAAAACTGTTAAGATTATGGAAAATCATGTCCATGGGATTTAAAATTGTCGAGATTATACAAATCATGCCTATAGGATCTAAAATCGGATCAAGTTATAGAAGGCTCGCCTGAATCTGTTTAATTGTTATTTATGCCTGTTTACTGTGTTGTTATCCTCACTAGAAAACATTCCTATAACATTAACACGAATAATTTCGGGCTTGTTTCTGTGACTAGTCACTGTTTACTACCGCATAAAAACACCTAGATACCATGCTGGTAGGCTTGATCGTATTATGCTAAAATCAGTAGGAAAACTCTGTAGGTTCTAATAATCGCATTAAGAAACTAGTTTTCATCACATAGATATCCTGCCTATAGGATTTTACAATTAATAAAGCCGGTTAATGCTAATCAGTTTGTGTACATTTGTTGTTTAGATGCGGAGGCCAATTTGATCCCATATATGTTTCTCTTGAAAGTTCTGACTGTGTTTGTACGTCACCTAGATTATCCCTTTGAAAAAACTAAGTTAAGGTCTAAACCACCCTGAAATAGAGGTCCAAATGCCTCCTGGACCATAGGCATAGGACAGGTAGTGCACGCATAAGGTGCGACTTAGAATTGATTAGAGCGCTTTAGGTAAATAACTTAAAGATAGTAATTAGGTTGCAGGAGATGATAGTATGTGCCCGCTGAATAATATGAGTAACACCCCATCTTGGGGGAATTACGAAGTATTATTTATATTGCACGGGGTGATCCTTTAGGCTAAAAAACTTAGGACCCCCCATTTTTGTTTTAAATAAATCGCTTATTTCATTTTTCCAAATTGCTTCCTTTCCCTTAGACTAACAGAAATGATTTGAGTTCGGTCGGGAACCACCATTGTTGACCTCAAGGAGTGCCTAACACCTTCTCCTTGAGGTAATTTGAGTCCTTACCCGATCTTTGGTGATGCAAACTAGCAAACCCCAGTCATTTGCAAATAGGTGCCCTAACGCACCTTAATCTGTTAGGTGGAGACTCTCTCTTTTAATGAACTTTCCTCTTAAAAGAGTTGTCACTATCGAAACCCGATTTCCTAAAAATAAGGGGCGCGACACTCTGAGACCAATATGGGATGTATCACAATATACCGTGTAAGATCTTGAACCTGATGGTAACACCAACACTGGTGTTGTAGTCAAAGTTGTCTTGAGCTTCTGAAAGCTCGCCTCACACCCGTCCAACCAATTGAACGGGGCACCCTTCTGGGTCAACCTAGTCAACAGGGCTGCTATAGATGAAAACCCTTCCATACTCGTCCAACCATCTGTCTTGAGCGTCTGAAATCTTGCCTCACACTCGTCCGACCATCTGAACGGGGAACCCTTCTGGGTCAACCTGGTCAACAAGGCTGCTATAGATGAAACCCCTCCACAAATCTAAGGTAATAACCCGCCAAACCCAAGGAGCTCCTGATCTCCGTGGCTGAAGTGGGTCCAGGCTAGTTCTTAACTGCCTCAATCTTCTTAGGATCTACCTGAATGCCCTATGATGATACAACATGGCCCAAGAAGGCGACTGAATCCAACCAAAACTCGCACTTCAAAAATTTAGCAAACAACTGACTGTCCCTCAGAGTCTGGAGTAGTATCCTAAAGTGCTGCTCATGCTCCTCCCGACTACGGGAGTATATCAAGATGTCATCAATAAACACAATCACAAAGGAATCCAAATAAGGCTTGAACACTCGGTTCATCAAAACCATTAATGTTGCTGGGGCATTGGTCAACCCAAAGGACATCACCTGAAACTCATAGTGCCCATACCACGTCCGAAAAGCTATCTCAAGGTCATCGGATGCCCTAATCCTCAACTGATGGTAGCCAGATCTCAAATCAATCTTCGAAAACACCTTGATAGAATGGATAAAAGCTGATCAAATAAATCATCAATCCTCGGCAGCAGATGCTTGTTCTTGATGGTGACTTTGTTCAACTACCAATAATCAATACAAATCCTCATAGACCCATCATTCTTATTCACAAACAAAATCGGTGCACCCCAGGGTGAGACACTAGGTCTAATGAAGCCCTTATCGAGAAAATCCTGCAACTGTTCCTTCAATTATTTCAACTTTGGTGGGGCCATCCGGTATGGCAGATTGGAAATGGGCTGAGTGCTCAGAGCCACATCAATACAAAAGTCTATATTCCTGCCGGGTGGCATCCCCGACAGGTCTGCGGAAAAACCTTTGGAAACTCACGAACAACATGCACCGAATCCATATAAGGAACCTCCACACTAGAATCACGAACATAAGCCAAATAGGCCAAACACCCCTTCTCGACCATACGTTGAGCCTTCATATAAGAAATAACCCTACTGGTAGAATGGCCAGGAGTCCCTCTCCACTCTAATCGAGGTAACCCCGGTGAGACTAATGTCACTGTCATGGCATGACACTCCAAAATAGGGTGATTAGGTAACAACCAATCCATACCCAATATAAAACCGAAATCCACCATATCGAGAAGCAGAAGATCTACTCGGGTCTCGACACTCCCAATAGTGACCACACACAAACGATATACACGATCAACAACTATAGCATCCCCCACAGGTGTGGACACATATACAGGGCACTCAAAGAATCACGGGACACAACCAAATATGAAGATAAATAAGATGGCACATAAGAGTAAGTAGACCCCGGATCAAATAGAACTGAAGCATCTCTACTACAAACTAAAATAGTACCTGTAATGACAACATCAGATGACTCAGCCTCAGGTTTGGATGGAAAAGCATAACATTGGGGTTGGGCTCCACCACTCTGAACCATATCCCTCGGATGCCTGAAGCGCTGACTGGAATGGCCTGGGAGGATGGCCTCTACCAAAAGTACCCCTGCCTACATATGAGGCGCCACTGAATCCCCCGGAATGACGAGGTCTCTTATCTGACCCTAACCTCCCTGTCCAAGAACCATCTCGACTCGTTTGGCGACATTGGTCGCATCCTGGAAAAAAATCTCGCTCCCAGTCTCCTTATCCATCTGTAATCTCTGATCCCCCAGACTCTACTAAGATTGTCCATGAATTGTGAGACCTAAGAAACCTAGTGTTATGATACCAACTTGTCACAACCTGAAATTCTCACCGTCGGGACCGTGATGGCACCTAACATCATACGTGTCAGGCAAGCCAACGTTAGCGGTTATTTAGCCATTCCTTTCCATTTTTATTAATTATCACTAAACAAGCAAATTAAAGCGAAATAAATGTGAAGATATATAGATATCAATTTCATTTACATACTACTTCTACCATGAAATCCGGAGTCACAATTCACGAACATACTACAATTTTTCTACAATCAATTGTTTGAAAGAAATTACAACTGTTTTGGAAATAAAGGAAAAACAGTAACGTAGATGTGTAGAAGGGGACGCCAGACCCTGCGTACGTCAGCAGGACTACCTTGGGTCTCTGTTCTGTATAAACTGAAGCCAATCTCTCGATGAGCCACTACCTGCTCCAAAATCTGCACAGAAAGTGCAGAGTGCAATATCAATACAACCGATCCTATGTACTAGTAAGTGCTGAGCCTAACCTTGACGAAGGAGTGACGAGGCTACGGCGGGCACACACAATATAAACTACAGATAGTTATAAATTAAACAGAAATTGAAACAGTATAATGTAAAAGCAGTAGTTTACAGGAATAAATACAGAACTCAAGTGTCTTATCAGTATCCAGATATAACCAATCCTTAAGTGAGATGCAAAACTACCGAATAACTTACACAGTCGGAGAAAAATACATAAACAGATAAATTGTTGCGGCGCGCAACCCGATCCCACCGTACATATCAAAATCCACCCTTATTTCTTCTTAATATCATAAACAACAAAATATGAATAAAATATTGCAGTGCGCAACCCGATCCCACCATATCATAATAAACACAATCACGATTCACCCTTATATCACCACATTCCACCCTTATTTCACATGTTTTGGCGTGCAACCCGACCCCACCATATAATAGCAATTCACCCTTATTCCACCTGTTTCCGCATGAAACTCGATGCCACTATATCATAATAAATTACACAGAGTGTACAGAAGTTTCACAAAATTTACACAAGGCCCTTACCAACACTTAGAATTTAAAAGAAGGCAACCGGGAGCCGTATAACCGGGAGCCGTATAATCAATAAAACTCTATACAATTGATACTACTCAGCGAGACCAAACCAGGATATCACAAAAATGTCGATAAGAACAGCTTAAGAAAATAATGGGCAACAATAATTCTACGGGATAACAAATATATTCAACAAGGGGAGCACAATATCTAACATGTAGCAATTAGGTATGGAATTACAAGTAGACACATAACAATTAAAGTAGGGAAAAAACAATATAAAGGGAACGGAAAGGAACAGGTAAACCAGACAAATTGACGGTGCATAGGTACTCGTCACCTCACGTATACGCCGCTCACATGATTTATCATATAGCAAATAAAGCAAAGGTTCCTAAGCCCTCAAGTCAAGGTTAGACACAACACTTACCTCGATCCACATGCCACTCACTGCTCAATTACCGTTTTTCCTCTAGATTCCACCTCCAAACCACTCGTATCTAGCCATAATCAACTTAATAACATCAAATATTGCTAAAGAAATCAATTTCAATACATATTTAGGTTTCCCAACATTTCCCCCAAAAGGTCAAAAATCGACCCCGGGCCTACTTGGTCAAAACTCGAGGTTCCGACCAAACCCATTTACCCATTCACCCCGGAGCCCGAATATGTAATTATTTTCGGAATCCGACCCCAAATCGAGGTCTAAATCCCCAATTTATAAAAATCCCATATTCTTCCAAAATCCGTAATTTCTTCCATGAAAGAACAAGGTTTAGGACTAGGAATTTAATGGGTGATGATGGAAATTGAAGGAAATGAGTTAAAGGATACAAACCTATGAATTAGTGTTCAGTTTCCCCTTCAAAATCGCACCTAGGTCGAGCTCTAATGGAGTGTTTGTGAAAAATGGGAAGAATCCCGTTTTTGTTTTGTTTTAAGTGCTGGGCGTCAGGCCTTCTTCGCGTTCGCGAAGGGCCTGCCGCGATCGCGAAGCAGCAGCCCGATTGGCTTTCGCGTCGCAAAGGTTGTCTTACCCTGGCTTCCGCGTTCGCAAGCCAGTGATTGTGTTCGGGTAGAAGAACAACTGACCCCTTCCCCAGGTCCCTAAGGCATCGCGCTTGCGTGAAGCTGGCCGCGTTCGCGAAGGGTAACTCCCCCCATTGCTTCGCGTTCGCAACCGAGCTACCACGTTCGCAATTAAGAAAAATCTGCCTGACCCAGTTTACTCTTCGCGTTCGCAAGAGTACCTTCATGAACGCGTAGAAGAAAACACCAGATGACAGCTGAAGCCAAAAACTAGATCTTTATAAGACTAAAACACCCCGTAGCCTATCCGAAACTCACCCGAACCCTCGGGGCTCCAAACCGAACATGCACACAAGTCCTAAAACATCATACGAACTTGCTCATGCGATCAAATCGCCAAAATAACACCTAGAACGACGAATTTAACACCAAATCACATGAAATTCCCAAGAATACCTTAAAATTTCGATTTTCACACCCGGACGCCCGAATCATGTCAAATCAATCATGTTTTTCACCAAATTTTACAGATAAGGTATAAATATTATTTTGGACCTGTACCGAACTCCGAGACCAAAATACGGGCACGATACCAACAACATTAACTAAATTTTTAAAATCATTAGATTTTCAGCCTTTCAATTTTTTAACAAAAATTCATATCTCGAGCTAGGGACCTCGGAATTCAATTCCCGGCTACGCCTCTGTCCCATATTTCAATTAGGACCCATCAGAACCGTCAAAATACGGGTCCGGGTTCGTTTACTCAAAACGTTGACCGAAGTCAACTAATATCAACTTTTAAGCCAAAAATTATTATTTTCATCAACTTTCAACATAAAAGCTTTTCGAATACACGTCCGGACTGTGCACGCAAATCGAAGAGAGTAAGAATGAGATGCATGCTACAAATATCATCATGTTGACACCTTATGTCAAGCAGAGCCACCTCCCCCCTTACAAATTCAACTTAAAAGTGATAGTGCTCTTCCTTTTCCATACTTAGTTTCCTTTTTCTTTCAATTTCAATGGTGCAAAAATGGGTGGCCATCATTCTACTTTAGCCGTTGCGCTAGTGCTCACCCCCAAATGGACGTTGCTTCTTCCTTTTACTTTTCAAACTCCGCAGAGAAGTTTAAAGAACGGACAAGAATATAATTTACGTAAAAGTTGTTTGATTGCACAGAAAGTGTAAGAACGGAAAGATTTTCTTTTGTAAATTGTTATCATAAATGTATGTCACGAGATCTCAATGGTTAAAAGCATATAGAGTGAAATGAAACATTTTAATTTAAACTGTTTTAAATATCTATTTGTTGTGTATTGCACATGTATTTTAAGTTTTTTAAATTACATAATGCACTAAATATAGGTAATGCATACATCTAAAAAAATATTAATTTATCTATAAATTACAAATCTAGATATATCAAAAGCTAGCATTCTCGTGTGACCTCAAGATCTTTTATAAATAAGTTCAAAAGGAGTATTTCCGGCAACTTTATCTCTATTATTCTAGCCATCACGCTATCAATTAAATTTTGGTATACCATCCTTTTGAAATTTAACAACTTTAATTTACGATATTGGAAGCAAGAATTCTTTGATCAACTTTATCTTATCTATATCCTTGAGTCATAACCCACATTCTAGAGCTATTTGTGTTACGGAAAATTAAGCTCTTCAATACGTCATTAGAGTTGTCTTATAATCTTGTTTCACACAGAAAAGTTTGAGATACCTTGAAAAAATATATATTTGGAGAATAAAAGAGTCAAATGTCAATTAAGGAAAAACCGCGAGACGATAGTTAGAGTTCCAACTGAACTTACACGTGCACCATTTTGCTTTTATAAGAGCTGTTTCACTCTGGATTATTTTAGTTTAGTCAAGTCATATTATGTTATGACCCCAATTTTTCATCGGAGGATGTCGACTAGGTAAGCCTAACAATCATAAATACTTATCGGAATTTAATAGTTAAGATAATAAGATAATTCAAAGGAAAACTTATAATAAATTCGAAGTACAACATCTATAACAAAACACCCAAACCCAGTAAAATAAAGACAAAAGGTGACTCTGAGGCCTGATAGGTATACCTTGAAGTCTCTGAACTGTATGATCCACTCACTAATGCCTAGTCTGAATCGAGGTACCTCAATTTGTACAAAAATGTGCTCAAGCGTAGTATGAGTACACCACAATGGTACCCAGTAAATATCAAATCTAACCTCGGTAGAGTAATGATGAGGCCAGATCAAGACACCTGCTAGGATAAGAAAAACTAAATAAATATAGTATAGTCTAATAATGAAACGAAGAAATAATGGCAATAAAGCAGTGCCACAAGGTCAGCTTCAATTGAATTTAAAGCAATAAGGCAACAACGAAGGAACATATAATAAGAGCATCAGAAAACAATGCAGACTAATATAAGTGAGGTAAATGAGAGATAACAAGAATCACAATCAAGGTACCACCTCGAAATCTCATTTCAGAATCACAATCTTTCCTTATATCAGCGCGTGACCTTACATTTAGATAGTTTGAAAATATTTTTTTTGAAAGCAACACGCACTTTAGACCACCTTATGTCGTCATGTGGCTTTAAGTAATTCCCTTAGTAGCAAAACATACATAAATCCCTCCTTATGCCGCCGCATGCACGTTAACCCCTATCCTTATACTACCGCATGCGCATCAATATCACAACACAATAAAAACTCTCACCACAAGTGATCATATGCCACAACTTGCCAAAAGAATCAACAATACCAATGTTTCCACAACAAATAGCCTATGGCTCAACCATAATGTATACAAGAATCTCAACAATAGCAAACTAAAAGTCAATAGCCCAACAAGAATGATATCTCAACAATTAATAACTTCACATCAATGTGATCCTGGCTTATACAACTTCAACACCAATAACTCAACAAAAAGATATTCTATGAAACAATAACTTCAAGCAAGTAATTCAATAATTAAAGAAGTATCAAGAAAATAAGGAAGCAAATAGCTTCAACTAAAGCATATAAGAGCAAATAACAAGTAAGAGGTAGAACAAGTGCTAACAATGTTAAATAAATCATGTAAGGTTAGATTAACACATAAAAGGATAGTTTAACAATGAATGATATAACATGTTATGACAATTTAATTAAATGCATGGAAAGAGTTTAAATAGACTAAACTGGTCAATTACCACATATAGTCTGTGTATCCACTCGTCACAAGCGTACACAACTTTCACATAACACAAATAGTACAATCAACCCAAAGCCTAAGATGTAGTTCCCCCACACAAAGTTAGGCAAGATAGTTACCTTAAATAATCTAACTCAATCCACGAGTAAGACTTTTCCGCGAATATCCAACTCCGGACGGCTCAAATCTAGCTATAATGACTTAATTACATAAATACATACCATAGGAACTATTCCAGATAATAAAATTGAAATATTTAAAGAAAATCAAAAAGTCAACTCAAAATGTCAACCTTGCCCCCCTCCCCCAGAACCCGACCAGACCTACAGAATCCGAACACCTATTTAATAATGAGTCTAACCATACTAAAATTATCCAATTCCGACCTCAATCGACCTTCAAATCCTCAATTTATAGTTTAGGAAGTTTTCATAAAATAACACATTTTTCCAACTCAAAAAATAATTAAATGATAACAACAATGATGGATTCATGAATAATATTCAAATCCTAGTCAAAAGCACTTACCACGATCAACTCCTTGAAAATCTCTTCCAAAATCGCCCAAACCGAGATCTCTAACTCAAAAGATGAAAAATAACTCTAATCCTCGATCTAGCCCCTTTTTCTACCTAGTTGTTCCGCACCTGTGGACCAACAGTCGCTTATGCGGCTCCGCATCTGCGAAAAAATTATTGCAGATACGACTTTTCATTAAGCTAGGAATTTCTTCTCCTGCGGTCCACAAAACGCACCTGTTTTCCCGTTTCTGCTAGCAATAGGGCGCTTCTGCGCTCCCGCTTCTACGGAATCTTACCGGACCTGTGGTCCCGCACAACCCACTCAAAATCAGCTTCTACGGATAGATAGTTTATTTTGCAGGTGCGCACCTGCGCCCAGGTGTCCGCACCTGTGACCTTCCCCCTAGCCAAACCCCTTGCTTCTGTGATAACCTAGTCGCACCGCGGCCATGCCCACCGCACGTTCAATGACACCAGAACTTCAGTAGTTTTTCAACAATCAACCTAAGCCCAAATGAGCCCTATTCAATCTGAATCATGCCCGGGACTCCCAGGACCCCGTCTAAACATACCATCAAGTTCTAAAGCACATAATGAACCTACTCGAGACTTAAAATCACATCAAATAACATCAAATTTACGAATCACATCCCATTTCAATCCTATTGAGTCAATGAACATTCAACTTCTAAAACCAATGCTGAAACACATCGAACCAACTCCGATTGACCTCAAATTTTGCACACAAGTCATGAATGACACAATTTGCCTATTTCAACTCCCAGAACCAAAATCCGGACCCGACATCAATCAAGTCAACTCTTGGTCAAACTCTCAATCTTCTAAACCTTCAACTGTCCAACTGTCGCAAATTCAAGTCAAAACAACCTATGGACCTCCAAATAAATATCAGGACACACTCCCAAGTCCAAAGTTACCATGCAAAGCTATCAGAATCATCAGAACTCCATTCTAGAGTCTTTTACCCAAAAGTCAAACTCCTGTCAACTCTTTCAACTTAAAATTCGTGGAAAACCTTTTTGCCGAAGGTAGACCTAAGTCACGAATATTTGACAAACAATCAGATTTAACACATTCAGATCAGAAGAAAATTTATTTTCATTTATAGTGTCGATTTTAATAAGAGGGAGCAGAGCTTACATTTTTGTTTACAACATTCATAGAAATATATAGGCTCAAACAAATTTGCCCTTAGGGAAATGAGAATGTTTGGGATAAAGATACAAAGTGGGAAAGGGGGGAAATCAACCAACTAGTAACCATCCCCAGAATCATTCACTATTTCTTCTTCTTCTTCTTCTTCTGGTTCTTCCTCCAGATCTTCTTCAAATTCCTCTCCATCACCACTGAACTCAGATTCTTCCTCTGGATCTTCCTTCGGCTCTGTCTCGGACTCTATCTCGATATACTCCACTACTCAGTCCTTATCTTCGGCGGGTGGCAGTATGTTATCAATTGACCCCTGAACCACTTGGCGGTGCATGGAGGTAGTCACAAGATAGCGTGGCAAGATCTCATGATATATTTGCAAAGCCGCCACTTCGTCCTCCAGCCACGCTATTCCTTCTCTTCTTGGTCGGGCTAGCTCATCTTCTTTGTTGATCAAGACAAAATATTCTGGAGTGCACCACGAGTTTTTACCCATTGGCATTGTGACTAGATCATTCCACTCTTCTTGAAGCCTTCTTATCCTTGGTATTAGGATTTTCCCGTTGTTCTCGTGCTTACAACACTATTGTCATCTAGAGAGGCACATTTTGGATTAATCTGAATTGCTTGAGAACCCGTAGGGGTGAGTATGGTTGGATGCCCTCAAGAACTATCATCTAGATGAAATATTTCTTAGGAGTCCTTAGGATTGCTCTTCCATCTAGCCATGTTAGATTTCAATTGGCTCATTTTCCGCTTAGGTTAGTCAGTATCTCTCTCCACTCTTCCTGTCTATCTGGGGAGACCCAAGGTCTCATCCTCTCGTTGTGGCTTCGAATTATGTTGCTGACGCCCACAAAGTAGTCAACAGTAGCTTCTCGCTGAATGAAATGCTCTATTCCGCAGTTTTAAAGCAGCAGGTTACAGCCCATGAAGAAATCATATCCATGGGAACATGCAGACAAAGCCCTGAGAATCTCTGCTAACATCACGGGTACCAGAGTGGATTGGAGGTTGCCTCAGAATGTTTCTAGAACAGGTTAACAAGTTGTTATTGATCTGTCCTCTTCTTTGCATAATAGTAGTAGTTCCAGTAATGCCAAGGAGAAGGTTATGGGTCGGAGACTCTCCCGCGTTTCCTAATCACACTGAAAATCTCCCAAGTACTATTCATAGCTATCACGATGTCAGAATATATCGAACAAGTGGTCCAGGCTTACCAATCCATCCTCGATGCTTCTTAAACCCCGACTATTTGCTAAACCCAAAGAATCAAGAAACCTGTAGCCGGGCATGGTATCTGGTAGTATCGGTTTCCTCCCTATAAATGGTAGCTCCATGAAACTTGTAACTTCTTCCATCTTTCGTGCTAACTCACAATTAGCAAACTTGTACACCACCTTAGTCGAGTTCCAAAACTCTATCAGCATGCGAGTAAGAACCTTGTCAGCTAGGATGTTTAGCAAGGTGGTCAATGCTCCCAAATGTATCTTGATTCCTCTCCATGTTCTCGGCGGATATTCTTCCGCGATTGCTTTAGCTTGTGTGGTGCTCCGATCACCATATTGATCTCGGGGATAATTTTGTTGATTTCCATTTCTAAAGTGGGTAAAGAAAATGGTTTGAAAAGTGTTTACTTTTGATAAAAAATGTCTCATCATGGTCTGTTCGTCTTTCCACAAAATATATGTCGTTGGGTGTATGAACCGTTGATATTAGGGTTGCTTTCCTAATTGTGTGTCGATGTCAAGGACCGACTCACCTAAGGTTTATGCAATGTGACCTATGTTTTCTAGTGTAGAGTGTTTCCTACTTTTGAATTGGACTGAAGACTGCGAGAAGTTATGTCAAATGACCTGATAAGGCCATTCTCTGAAACTAAAGAATTTTGAATGAAGGTTCAGAAGGGTGTAAAAGACAATCCTCGTGTGCCATTGTTTGTGATAGTGTACGACCACAACTCGTTAGGAAGAAATATGATGACAATATATATAAAGCAGTAACACAAAGCGATATAACAATAACAGTTTAAGATGAGCACGCAGACAAGCATATAATGAGCAAGTAAGGCAAGTAAGCATATAATTGCAAATTAAAATACAATTAAAGCAGTGTACAAACAAATCTAAGTTCCAAGTATAATATAAGTCTTCTAAGATCAGAACCTAAGTGTGAATTCCCCAACGGAGTTGCCATGTTGTTGCACCCTATTTTTTACGAGTCAAAATATGATTCAACTTGTGATTTCTCTGTTGTTGATAAAATAGAGTCGCCACCAAATATTTAAAGGTATAATAGGGTACCTAATAATTACTAAGGTCATTTTCTTTATTAGTCCGCCAACCTGTGAGATTGTGTGTAAGGGTTCTTATTCTTCTACGGGGAAGGTGTTAGGCACTCCTTAAAATCTACCTGAGGTAGCACCATAGAACTTAGACTAGGTTTAAAGGATTAGTTGTTTGCATTCTGCTTAATTCATGTTTAAAGAGTTGCGACTTACTATAGGTCTAAATTAGAACTTGCTATTTGTAAAGGAGGATGTGCGGTTTTGAAAGGATATAAAATTAAAAGTGTATTTGAAGATAACAATTATATGAATATGTAATTGAAGAGTTTGAAAAATACGTACATGAATGGTTCATATTTATAAAAACATGTAAAACGACTAAGTTATCAAACACTTTGTATTTTTAGAACATTGTTATTGATGTAACTCTAGATAGAACAAAGATGTTATGAGCCTAAGGTGTACCATGGCCTTAGAAACCTTAGTTCTTAGACTTGAGAAACTCATTTAAAAATCTTTCGCTAGGCAGCAACACTTTGTTTCGAAAGACTCGATTTTCCTTTTAGAAGACCAGTCTTGAAATTCATTTCTGGTTTTTCTTTTTGAAAGAGGGAATGCATGCTGACCTTTGCTAAGCTATTTTGGCTTCAAAATATTCATGATATGTTAGTAAAGCTTAAGAGATTACTAGCGTGAGCAGCACATGATTAACGAATTAAAAACTAGTTACTATCAAGTCTAGTATTTCTTTTAATCTTATGTCCTTTAAGGTTTGCCTAAGTTGTTTATGTAATTCAAAGGGTAAGGTAAAACATTTAATCAGATATGATGAGTGCAATGTCATATACATATGAGAGAATAAGAATAATAGAACATAATAAAGCAATAGAGGGGGGTAAGGAGTGACGCTGGTTTGGTCTTGAAAGTGGTAAGCCCAATAAGCAATAGGAACGGATAACAGTGGGTTTCAGACTTCCGTGGTACGAGATTTTGGCCTGAGTTCTTTTGGGAACTCAACAGGCCTAATGGTGTACATGTTTAGAAGAAAAATAGAAGTTCCTTATATATAATGCACTATACATACAATCATACATGAAACATATAGGTAAATAACGTAAACAAAATATAACAACCAATAATAATTTGAATTGTGAAAGTTTATAATAATGTGGGGTCACGTATGGTAAAGTGATTCACATTGAAACATTTCGTTTCATTAAACACTAAAGCTAAAAGGAGTAATGAGTGTAAATAGATTAGAGTCTAAGGGTAAGAGTTCCACTCAAGGTCAAGGCTCCCTTTGGATCTCTGACACTTCAAAGTTCCCAAGGGTTTTAAGACCCAGGGCAATGCTTGTGTCAGGGAGAGTAGCCCATCCAAGAGTTAAAATCTACTCACAAATATCCCTAACCATTCATACTCATTCTTCCCTGCAGGTTTAAGCGCCAATGAGGCACTTTCAATGTAAATCCCAAGCACCACAGTAATACCATACCACAGAAGTATATATACGAAATACTACAAGACATCTTATTCATATTGTTATAACAACATTTCAAAATTAAATGCATGATTCACTGTGAGTTACATGTTAAGTAGGTTTAGAATAAATCAGCCTTAAGCATACATAGAGGCAGAGGCATTATCATACTACTGTTAAATAACTAAACACCTGAGATCATGTATCATAAGGATAGAGAGAGAGCATAGTCTAAGTCTGCACCAGTTATGAACACAAACAGACCTACCCTAACAACCCTTAATTAGACTAATAACATATTAGTTTTAACTTAAGTTTTGCCTTTTAGCACACACAGGTTAACAACATTAATTAAGACTTCTGAAAGTTCTAACAAAGATATGGACTATCAGCTTCAATTAACTTATGAGAGGGAAGATTAACAATTGCAATTAAGACTCCTGAAGAGTGTTAACAACATTACAGGTTAATTACTACAAATGCTCTCCAAAGAGTGCTAATACAGACACATGTCAGCAGCTTCAATTATAGATACAGATCAGTAGCCTTAATCAAGAGGCACAAGTTGATAACTTCAAATAGAGCATTCAAAGAGTATTGACAGTGATTCAGAGCAGCAATTCACAGTTGGGGATCTTACATGTATTACCAAAGATGTGAGACTACAGATCAGAGTTTCTAAAAACATTAACGGGGTTACAAATTCTCAACCTATAATAAACTTCTAGGAATACGAGCAGGATAAAAAATTAGCAAGCTACAGTTAGAACCTCTAAGGATATTAATAAGGTTACATGATAAATCCAATTAGATCTCCTAAGAGTAATTAACAGAATCTCAAACTATCAGTTTTGCTTAACTTTAAAACCAATGATATAGTCATTTCTTCCTAATAATTTTAACTTCATACTAATCTCATTAAGAATGGAGCATGTTGTATATCCAAATAGTAGCAACAAGAGATTTTCTTCAGAGTTCACAAGCTAGGTTAATCCATTTAAGAGAGAGAGCTTAGTGAAGTTTTAAAACAGTGTGTATGGGATCATGGGGGACAAACAGAGAGATTAGTGAACAAAAATGAGTACAGTATCACAAACACACTAAGGAAACTTAACAAATGTCATACCATGGAATTGTTACTAACAGTATCACCATATGGGTTTCAAGAAAAGGATAAAGGTATCATCACATTGGGAAAATATGTTAAGTATGTTTGGGATATGGTTTCAGGTATAAAGGAACTTAGCAACAGTGTTCTAACTAAGCAAATATGTCACCATAACTTAAATATATCTTATCAACACCTCATAGCTTAGATTAAGTAAAAAGCAATCTCGGAATCATACACAATGCAGCACAAAGATCCAACTAACTTAGAATATGCCTACATAAATAGTCATGAGTTCAATCAAGTAATTGACGGAATCACAATGATATTTTATAGAGGTAAGAACATGTTCAAAGGTCATAAGGTAATGTATCAGTGCCATGGTAACAATCTGATTCTCAACACCTAATAGGATCACACTCTATTGGATTCTAAGTTATTGAATGAACCAATACATGAGTGTAAAATGATATTCAAGACATATTAGCATAAAATTCATGACAATGTTACAGAACATTAGAGAGGTTTGGAACTAGATATTAAGAACATTAAAAAGTCTTTGGTCATTTCAAAAATTAACAATAGACATGAATCAATATCGATATCAACATTCAATAACTAAAAGAGGTTCATGGTTGAAGATATCTACTTAACAGTCATTAACAAGCACATAAAGTAGTGAAAGACATGAACACATTGCTAATAATATCAATCAACAAAAATAGTGAAGAAGTACATATTCAGGAGTTTAAACTAGTGAAAGAAGAACAAGGTTGAGGTTTTGTTGACCTCCTTTGTGGCATCAAACCAAACGAGTGTTCAAATTATCCTTTAGGAAGCCAAGAGTTCAAACTCATAATCAGTACCACACTCAAAAATCAGAAAAAAGAGAGGAAAAAATAGAAATTAATCAAGACTTGGTCTTTAATCGAAATTCACTAAACAACTATTAAATTCTCAAACACTAGGTGTAGTTGGTAGGATATATTGTTGTGTGTTAGGTTAAACATTAAAATCCCCAATTTATAGTGGTTGTAGATCCCTAGGGTTTCAAAGATTTAAATCGATAGTGGAGATTGGAGACTGACAGAGGATGGATGATGATAACAAAGAAGATAAAATCAGAGTGAATCAGAGGAAAAATGAGTGAGAATCTTACCATGAGTGTGTGACATCCATTTCAAGTGAGAAACCCATCAGACAAAGACTGGAGGTCCAGAGGCCGCAATGACCTCTGGTTTAGAAAAGTCATCATAAGGAGCTCATGCATGCTCTACTTTTGTCGCAACGTTAGAAGATTTGAAGACTGAAGTTTCATGTTTGTGTTTGGGTCAGAGAACTCGAGATTTTGAATTTATATGACGAGATGGGGAAGTGTACCCAAATCCTAACCGGCCGTGATGGCGCCTATCGTGGAACTAGGCTAGCCGACTACCGCGTGTTCACATTTCCTTTTGAAAATCTCATTTAATTTTCAAGCAATTCATAACAATATACATAAAGTTCTTAATATAATAGGCAAATGTTATATACAGTACTGCCATCCCCCAAAACCCGGAGTCAACATGTCATGAGTATCTAGTGAAATAAGCCAAAATAAAGTATTATGATACAAAACTCCGAATCAAAGCTAAATACAACAGGAAGGGAAATCAGAGATGCTGCGAACACTGAACAGCTACCTCTATATCACCATGATCCGGCTCCGCTGCGATATATATATAAAAGGTAACGCTCGATATCTGCTCTTGAATCTGCACACAGAGGTGCAAGGAGTAATGTGAGTACGTCAACTCAGTAGTAATGGAAATAAATCAAGTCTAAGTAGCAAGGAATCACATAAAAATCAATTTCATCAAGTCACAATATACACAACCTCACTTTCCAATAGTATACATAGATATACGAAATCGTCATGCCTTAGAAATCAACTTCACAAAAGTCCTTAAAACAACGCACATTTTTAACAACTTTAAACAAGGATTTGGTATGCAAATGAATGTAGTAAAATCATAAGTAGCCCCTCGGGCAAAACATGTTTTATAATCAGCCCCTCGGACATGCCTCACAATCCCTCAGCATCTCACAATCACCTCAGCACCTCACAGCCACTCATGCCTCCCAATCACTCGCACTCAATGCGCCCACTGGGGTGTGTACAGACTCCGGAGGGGCTTCTTCAGCCCAAGCGCTAATATCACTCAGCACCTCACCATCACTCTTGGCCCTCGGCCACACTCGGTGGAACCACTCGAAAAGCCCCTCGGGCGAAGTAATAGAACTGGGTAGTCGACCCGAAAATATCATTTTAATGCTCATGTAGTGTAAATCAGGCTGAGGTTCAAATAAAATAGTATGCACAATGATGCTGAGTAAAATCATCAACAGGTAGTGAGGAAAACAGCAGTAAAACGCCCTCAAAGGGTCTAAACAAATCGGCACGAGGCCCCAAACACGGCTTACAGCCCAAATATTTCACAAATCTTTAGAACATAATTTAACATAAGATTTTGAGTAAATATGCAACTCATTAGTTGCCGCGGAGAGGACCTAGTCTAATCCAAAAATCAGTACGCGCCACATACTCATCATCCGACATGTGCGCCTTTCTAAAAATCAGTGAGAAAATATGTAGTCTGGGGTTCCATACCCTCAGGACAAGTTTTATGACCATTACTTACCTCTACCGGGCCGAGATACTAGTCCGCTATGCCTTTACCCCTCAAATTGGCTCATGATTCCTCCCAATATAGCCAAAACCAGTTCAACATCATTAATATATACTCAAGGAACACAACCCAATCGAAAATTATCAATTTAATCAAAAATCTCGAAATTCGGCCAAACCCGAGCCTTGGGCCCACGTCTCGGAATTCGATAATTTTTACATCATTAGAATCCTCGTCCTCCCACGATTCTATACATACCAAGAATACTAAAATCAGACCACAATTGCCCACTCAAATCTTCAAAAGAAGAATCAATTTCCCATGCACCCCTTCTTCCCCAATTTGGGTTTAATTCCAGCAAATTCTATGGTTTAATCACTTAGAAATCGACATATAAACGAGTTATGAAATTAAAATTCTTACCTCCAGATGATTTCGCTTGATTCCCTTTCAATTCTCTTTCAAAAGCTCTCAAGTCCGCATGCAACAATAGAGAAAATAACAACCAAATTCACACTTTTGGCCTTTTAAATATTCTGCCCAGCTAAAATAATTCCTTCACTACGATGGCAAACTTTGGCATGCCATCGCGAAGAACAAATTTGCTGCCCCATCAATTTACCTTACGCGATCTCAGACAACCTCACACGATCGCGATTCATCAAGACTTAAACCCACGCGATCGCAAACCATTCCATGCGATCGCGAAGAACAAAGCTCAACTCACCCACGCGTCCCTTTAACTCTACGCGATCGCAAACAAGACCACGCGATCGCACTGTCCAAACACTCATACTCACATGATTGCAAACCATTCCACGCGATTGCGATTAACAAAAATCCTGCCTCACCAATTAACCCTACGTGATCGCAAACATCCTCACGCGATCGCGTAGAAGGAAACCAGAACCTTACACCAGCAGCAATCTGCCCAGAATTCAAGCCAAAAGTTGGTCCGTTAACCATCCGAAACACACCCGAGGCCCTCGGGACCTCAACCAAATATACCAACATATCCCATAACATCATTCAAACTTAGTCGAGCCTTCGAAACACCAAAACAACACGAGAACACCAAATTTACATCAAATTCAAGCCTAAGAACCTTGAAACTTCCAAATTTCACCAACTACGTCGAAACCAACCAAAACACCTCCGATTAGCCTGAAATTTTGTAGACATATAAAAAATGACATTATGAAACTGTTCCAACTTCTGGAATTCAATTCCGACCTGATAGCCTATTTTCCACTGCCGACCGGAAATCGCCAAAAACTAACTTTCGTCAATTCAAGCCTAATTCTACACTGGACATCACAAAAATATTCTGAACACACTCCTAAGTCCTAAATCACCTAACGAAGCTATTCGAGCCATAAAATCCGCATTTCGAGATCGTTTACCAATAAGTCAACTCTCAGTTGACTTTCTCAATTGTTAAGCTACCTTAAAAGGCTAAATGCCTAAACTCTCACCATAACCACTCCGGACCCAAACCAACTGATCCAAC
>ML421549.1:0-118212 GCA_005239525.1 Nicotiana knightiana | reverse complement strand
AGAGAGGTTATGACCTTGTTGAGCCTTCTCCATGGCTTCCTTAGTTTTAGCTATTTCAGCACTGAGTTCAAAACCCTCTTGACTCATTTCCATAAATGTGTAAGGCCAGAATTCATGTACGCCCAGCTCACATAGACAACAACCACCTCTTCCAGATCTTCATAATCCTTTGCCCATACTTGAAGCTCTGCTCTCAATCCGTCCTTCTCCGCTTCCGCAGCTTCATGGGCGGCCCTTAACGGTACAATCGACTCCTCCAAAGTCTGAGCTTTGTCTAAAGCCTTACGAAGGTCTTCTTGAGTACAGGTGAGTGATTGCACGAGCTCGCTTGAGTATTCCTCCTTCTACCCCAACAAGTTTTTCAAGTCTCTAATCTCCTCTGAGGCACGAGACAGCTGCTCAGCAAAAGAAGACTCCAGAACACTCTTGTCTTTATCAACCTGACTGGAAGAAGCCTTCTCTACTGCCATTTCTGCCTCCATGAGTCTCATCTGCCTCTTCAAGGTACTCCTTTCCTCTTCTAAAGCATCCATGTCAATCCTTAGGCTATCAGACTGTGCTTTCCAATTATCAACATCGGCCTACAACTCTTTTGTCTCTTGGTCCGTGTTTGAAATCCTCTTTATAAGCTGCATGCCTATAAGGTTAATCTACAAGAAATGAACCAATCAGATATGGTAAATTTCATATACGAAAATGAAAGAGGATAACTTTCATCATACCTTCAAAGAAGTATGCACGACCTCATTGGCCCATGTAAGAGCACCGTGGATGGCTAGCTTTGCTTTCTCAGAGGGACCTATCAAAGGCTTGAGCCACACTTCGAGCTCACCCTTTTTCTTGAAAAGATTCCCCTCAGCTGGAACCTCTATTACCACCTGCCGCATCTCTCTGCTGGAAGACCCTCCTTCTGTAAATAGCAACATTCATGGAGGGTTGAGGAGATGGAGAAGCCACGGGCAAAGCAACAGGCAGGGAGAGTTGAAGAGTCGAAGAAGTTACGGGCAGAGCAACATTAGAAGTTGATATAGCCAGAGGAAAAAACAAGACAGCTTCTCTCAAAGAAGCAGGAAAGACAGCAGCCAAAAGGGATATCGTCAAGAGCGAGATCAACACCCTCATGAATAGGGGAATGTGAAACATCATCAAGGACAGGGGGCTCAATCACAGACACGGAAGGAAAGGTTAAGGGCGTAAGCTCATCATCTAAAACCACCCGCCTTCTCTGTCACCTTCTTCTTGTTCTTCTTCTACGGAACGAGATTCACCAATCTTCCTCTTCGAGGAAGATGAACCAACAATAATGTCTTGGGCCTTAGCCAAAGACATCTTCAGGATAGATGAAGCAGACACCCTACGATCGGAGAACCCTATTAAAAGGGAAAAAGTTAAATGACAAAGAAAGAAGAGACTCGAGTAAGGAAAGAAGCAAGAACAAGAGCTTCACTTTCCGTGGGTCTTTACATGCCAACCATACCTCCCAGCGAGGTACTTCCAAGATCTCTCTTCTAAAGGAGAAACAGACAACAATTTTTCTACCCAATCACGAATACAGGAGACATTCTCAACAGTATTCATGATTGCTGAAAGAAGAAAAAATAGATATGGTGTTAATAAAACATCTCAAGTTAAAACAAGAAAAAGTAAATAAATGTGAGCTAACGCATACTCACATGCGCGATTCCACTTCTCAGGGAAGGGAAGATTTTCTTCACCCACTAAACCAACAGTGGGTACAACAACATACTGGAGGTACCAACCCCTATCTTTATCATCTCCAGGGGTTACCAACACTCTTTTGCTTCTAGCAGTCAGAGTAAAAACCCCTTCACGAAATAAGGTAGGAGAGTAGAGATGAATAAGATGGTTGAAAGTAAAAGGAACCGAGGCTAAAGAAGCCAAACTCCTAAGACATGCGACAACTCGCCACACAAGCGGACCAACTTGTCCTAAGCAGATATTGAAAAAATGGCAAAACTCAATTATAACTGGGTCAATGGAGGGTCTAAACCCTAGAGTTAAAGGATACGTATAAACAAAAGAATATACCGTCTTGTAAGACGTTATTCTTTAATTACTATTCGGAATATAGAAAGGAAGGTTAGACCTCCAAAAGCACTCCCTACGAACAAGGGAAATCTGACCCTCAGTTATAAGGGTTGAATATCTTTCGACACTTTCAAGAGAAGAAGATTGGTCTACAAGAACTTGACTATCCCTAGCAAAAACAAACTCAGCAGGGATAATTTCATTGACTCTAGGTTTACGAAGGCGTTCGCCTCTACCTATAGACAGAGACCGAGAAACCCTAAACCTTGGAGAAACTAGAGATCTAGTGGAAGAAGAAGGAACTATCTGAGGAGAAGAGTAGCCCCTCGAAGGAGTAGATCCTAGACTTCTAAGTCTACCACCCCTCCGACTCCTAGTCGGAGCAGAAGATGGCGTTAAACTTTCAATATCAATTACTCCTTGAGGTTGGTTTGAAGAAGACATGTTTGCAAAGGCAAGAAGAAAGTTCTTTACAAAAGACAAAGTTAGAAAAGTGTTTCGTGGAAGCAAAGAAAAGAAGAAAGGTATTTATACTTGAGGACGACCGTCAAACATGAAAAAAAGAAGAAAAATAATGATGAAAAGTCATAATTGAAGATGTCACTTCGGGACAGGCACAACCGCAAAAAGCCCTAAAAGGTGCCGAGTAAATGCAGAACCAATCCAAAAAGGACACGTGGTACGAGCATTAAATAGAAGTGAAAAATGACGCATATGGTGCAGAGAAGGATACAATGATTCGAGGAAAAGCGGCGGCAAAATATTCCCTCCATAAATGAATATCCACTTACCAAATATTAATCGTTAAATATATGGTAAGTGGGGGGACTATCTGTATTGGTAAAAAAGAGTTTCACACGTAAGCCAACTTTTGACAACTCAGCCAGTCACGTGGACACAGGAAAACGCGACAGCTGGATGTGATTCTTTGAAGAGGTACGGTACAAAGAGGCACGATTCAGTAAACCCTCGAGCTTATCAGCCACGGGAAACTCAACCTGATCAAAACAGGGGAGAGGCACGGTCAGAATGAATCTAGACAAAGCTACGAGCAGATTCAAGGACCCACAATTGATTACTCGAACGTTATGTAACCGAACCCCAATTACCGTTATCCTTTGTAACGCCTCATTAATGTCATAATTAGTCATTAATGAGAAACCATAGCAAGAGTTGTACGTTATAAGAATCTCCTATATAAGGGAGGGGAATACAACTTGTAAAGACATCTGATTCTCGAATATAATTGACTTCGCTTTCCTATATTTCTGCAATATTATCTGTTATTCATTTTTATCCATTTCCTTGATTATCAGTAACCCGAATTCATCTTAAAAATAAGCTTTAGTCAAAGGGTCTAATTCTTTGGTTAAACAAGGTCGACTTGACACTCACTAAGGTCGAACAATATAATTTAACAGAGTATGATGAAAATGGTAGGCATGTAAAGGTCGTGAAGCAACAAATATATAAGACACTGAAATCCAAGTAAACACTGGAAGTAAATAAACAATTACTACTTCATCTTCCCCCAAATATATGTAAAATCAATATCCATGAATTCAATAACAATAAATCATGCGCATACAGGATAAGGACAACCGGCCTGAGCCATAAGATAATCATATCTGTGCACTGCCGTGGGTCGAACGGCCCGAACCATAAGTGCACTTTGCCATAAAGTACTCACGTCTATGCAGTGCCGAGGTCTGAACGACCCGAACCATAAGTGCATCTTTGCCATAAAGTAATCATACCTATGCACTGCCGAGGATCGAATGGCCCGTACCATAAGTGCATCTTTCAATCCGCTATGGCGTACGACCCGCTCCCATGAGAGTGGGGGAAATCACACTCCGCTCGCGGAATGTAAATTGCGAAGCGGTCACATGCACACACAGTATTCCTTTTTTAATTACTTTTCAGTGAACAATTCCTTAAAATTTCTCAAATTCCATGATCTCAGGGAAATAAGCCGCATGTAACATTTAATTCATTAAGCATATAGTTCATTTCAAGGAAAAGACAAGGCATGATGTGGGCCTAACTACCCGGACATAATAATAATAGCCGCTACGTACAGACACTTGTCACTTTGTACGTACGTAGCCCCCACAAATATCACACATAGCATTTAAAATACCTACGAGGACAATTCCCTCTTACGAGGTTAGAAAGGAGACTCACCTCGCGTCACACCTATTCCCCGGGTCAAGAATGCACCCGAAACTTCGAACTCGTCACCCAAATGACTCGAAGCTAACCAAAAGTTACGTAAATATATCAAATTATACTCAAAGAATGGAATTCTCCTACTATTTAGTCAAATTCATCATTCTTAAAGAAATCCCAAAATCCAACCCCGGGCCCCTATGCTCGGATTTCAAAAATTCTCGAAGGAAACACTCACCCATAACCTAAGGATCATTAATATATGATTTTTGTATGATTTCATAGCTAATTCACCGTAATTCTCTAAATTCTCGAAAGCCCTAGGTTACTACCCAATTCCTTAATTTTTCACTAATTAGAATTCAACTAGGAATTCATGCATTAACTAGCTTTAGGGTAGAATTTACTTACCTCTCAGTGGCTGGGTCGTGGGGCTCCTTTCCAAGCTCTAAAAATCGTCTATGGTGGAAGAAAATAGAGTGAAAATGGGATAATCCCGCACTTAAAGACCTTACTTCCTACAGGGGTTTCCGCACCTGCAACTCGACGACCGCACCTGCGAGCAATAGCTCGCACCCGCGGAAAATGGGACAAGGGCCTGGGCTCGCACCTGCGGGCTGGAGACCGCACCTGCGGGAAGGAGCCCGCACCTGCGACAATTGGGCAACCCACTTGGGGGTTACAACTGCGAGGCCTGGACCGCAGGAGCGGTCTCGCACCTGCGACTGAGCAACCGCACCTGCGGTCACACCAGATCAGGTGCACCAGCAACTGCTTCAGCTGGTTTTTGGCCTCGTTTGGTGCCCGAGAGGCACCTGGGCCCACCCGAGCCCCTATCGAAATATACCAACAAGCCCCAAATCATAATACGGACTCGCTCGAGCCTTCGAAACACCCGCAAGAATGCTAAAACTCAAAATCACACATCAAAACCCCTAGAACCAAACTTAGGAACTTTAAGTTTTCTTGAATTCACTAACAATGCGCCGAACCGATCTATACTACTCGGAATGATACCAAATTTGCAGGCAAGTCATAAATGACATAACAGAAATATTCCCGGTCTCGGAATTCTGTTCGGGCCTCGATAACACAAAAATACGTCCCAAACCACAATATGAACTTAAGGAACTCTTATTTCAATATTGGGCGCCGAAACGATCTCGGGTCATCCGAAACAATTCCGAACATACGCCCAAGTCCGAAATCATCATACGAAGCTACCGGAACCATCGAAACTCGATTCCGAGGTCGTTTACTAAAAAAATTTGACCGAAGTAAAACTTGACCTTAAAGGCCAACCTGAAGGAACCGAGTGTTCCAATATCGCTCTAAACACTTCCGAAACCCGGACCACCCGCCCCCGCAAGTCATGAATCACAATAAGCCGCTATGGGAAGTTTAATTTAGGGTAACAGGGTCCGATATCGCACAACGACCGGTCGGGTCGTTACATAGAACCTGTCATTAGGTTGGTTAATGGAACTCTCATTCATTCAGAAGAAGAATTTGAGTCCTTGAGATAACCTAATCATCTGTTGAAATTGAAAGAGTCAATAGAAGTTAAGAGTGAACTTAGCACGGAGTTATCGGAATAATAGTTGATCACATATCATGTCACAACCCTTTCTTCTCACCTTGAAATTCAATCGTTGCTACCCAATCATTAAATTTCCATTATTTTCTCACAATCGATAATTTTACTTTTTATTATTAGTTGATAATAACATAAATCAAATGTTTATCTTCTTGGATAGTGTTAAGCTGAAGGTTCATTAAAATATTATTTAAACCAATCCCTACAGAGACGATATAATACTATATTATCTTTGACTAGCGAGCGTAAGTTTTATACATTTTTTGCGCTCGTCACTAAACCAACTAAAGAATCTGGATTTGAAGAGAAACACTTCTCCTGCGCACTATCGCTACTTTCACTTAGCGGTATTACATTATTGAATATTTTAAACAATTTGAAGCTTTAGGGAGGAATACCCTAGTCGCTTGAGCAATTTCTTACATCAGCATTCCAGAATGATCCATATCAATGCGGTACACCTCTCTCGGAATGCACCTAGACTCCCACTAATCCAGTCATCACAACTCTCACTAATTTAGTAAACACAGACAAGACTTCTAGTTTAGTAACCATTAGATGGAATAACAAATACGACAACAACAGTCATATTGGTTAGGGGTGTTTATGGTTCAAATTGGATCGATTTTTCCTTAAACAAAAATCAAACTAAGTAAGTCGGTTCTTCAAATATTGAAATCAAATCAAATCAATTAAGTCGATTTTTTATCAATTCGGTTTTTGTCATTTTTTTGGTTTTTCGGTTATTTTTTGTTTTCCTTATATATGAGACATACACTACCAAACACATATTTTGGAGATTACATTTTTAACGTAACACTATCAAATCAATTTCTCTTTGAGAAATCTATCATTTACAAAGATATATTGATGATAATTGAATCAACTAGAATAATTTAAGTACTCAATTAAAAATCTATTATTTTTAACATGAAATAAATTCTTCTACTTAACAAAACAAAACTACCAATCAAACTAGAATGTAAAGGCAAAGAATTAAATTATTATAGTAGCAGAAAACTTGATTAAAAATATAAACGACTAATATATACCATAAAATTTTAGAAACTTTATATAAAAATATACATATATATATATATATATATATATATAGTCGGTTTGGCTCGTTTTTTTCCGTTTATTTTTTATTTAAAATCAAAACCAAACCAAATTTGATCAGTTTTTAAAATTCTAAACCAAAACCAAACCAAACCTAAAAAGTATCGATTTTTTTGATCGATTTGGTTCGATTTTTTATGAACACCCCTAATATTAGTCATCATTGGTATTCTTGTATTGGTTGGCCTCTGTTTGCCGTGGAATCCGATTATTAATGATATAGTTGAACTACCAGATTTTAACGATTAAATTGACCACGAGTTCTAACTTTTACTGTTTGGTAATTAGGTATTCACTAGTGTTGTTCTTGATGTAGTTTGTTTGGTGTGTTTAAAGTAAATATGTAATATGTTTCACGCCTGCTATTTATAGATGTTCCCTAATGTTGTTCTTGTTATGGCTTATTTGATGCCTTTAAATTAACTATGTAGTATTTGTGGGAATATTTCTCAAGCCTTCTAGAATTTAGTGGCAGATGGCCTAAAGCAGAGGGAGCTCCAGGATCTTAAGACCATGGGTGCACTGTTATCTTTAAGATAGATGTTTGGTTCGATTATATAAAACTTTATGGTGACAACAAGTTAACAAGAAAACTATATTAATACTATATTCACAAAAATATTATTCACTTTACAATTGTCCTCGACGAGTTTTCATACTTTGAAAACGGTCGATAATAACATTATTAGTTACAATTTTAAATATCTTAGCCTCTATATAAAAAATTAAACATCATTTAAAAAATTATCTGTAACGACCCGACCGGTTGTTTTGAGCATTTGAAATTCGCTCGGTATTTTGGGGGCACGAGTAGCTCCGTATAATCATTAGGACTTGTGCGCAAAGATCGAGTTAATTCCGAGTTGATTTGATATGTTTTGGCGTGAGTTTTTGGAAGTCGAAAGTTCATTAAGTTTGTTTTGAGATGTGTTTCGTCGTTTCGATGTTGTTATGCATGATTTGAGGCCTCGAGCAAGTCTGTGTTATGATATGAGATATTTTGGTATGTTCATACGGGGTCCTCGAGAGGCTCGGGTGAGTTTCGAACAGGTTTTGGTTGTGTTGCGCTCGTTTTTCTTATGTTTCGACGTCGTTTCTTCAAATATAAATGATATCATATTGAACAAATGAGCTCCAATTTTTGTTTTTATTGAAGCATCCATATTGTAATTATAGACCCTTAGCAAAAAGAATCATTGAATTTGGACATCGTATGAGGATTTTATGGTCATTTTACTAAGAATTGGGTTGCCAGATTTTTCAGATTAATTACGAAATTGCCACTAACTTCGTATTTAAAAATCTGCACATTGTTAAATATTTAAACCAACATATCTCCTTCATTATAAGGTCAAATGAAGTTATTTAAAAGCCTATATTGACTGATATTTCAAAAAGAATCCATTGGAGGAATCAAAAGCAAGTTTGAGATCATTTGGCATGCAAAACGAGGCTAAATAATTGCGCAAAAATACTTAATATCGAAGGTTTGTTCATTTGGTCATAATTTGAGTTGGGGAACTCAGATTTGGACAATTTTTCGAGGCGATTTTAACCATATAGTTTGGGTAAGTGTTCTATACTCGATTTGGGTTATATTTCATGAATCCATCTTCGTTTTTGGCATTTAATTGATGGTTTCGAAATGAAATTTGGAGATTTTTTCTAAAATTTCATAAAACAAATTTTTGAGTTTTGAACATCGATTCGGAGTCGGATGTGAGTGAAAGTAGTATAGTTGGGCTCGTAATTGAATGAGTTGTCGGATTTTGTGAGTTTTATCGGGTCCCGAGGCGCAGACCTGGGTTTGACTTTTTGGTCGATTTTGGGATTTTGATTAATGATTCGACCTTTATCGATTGGGTTTGTTTCCTTTGGCATTATTTGATATATTTGAGTTGCTTTTGGCTAGTTTCGAGCCGTTCGGATGGTCGTTACGCGCGAGATTGTTTTTTTTTGGAGCATCGTTTGGCTTGCTGAGTATTGGATTTGACTTGTTCGAGGTAAGTAACTCTTCTAAACTTAGTGCTGAGGGTATGAAACCCCTAAATACATGTTACATGATTGGTATTAAGGTGACACATATGCTAGGTGACGAGCGTGTGGGCGTACACCATGTTAATTGCGACTTTGTTGTTTCCATGACATGTATAATAGTCCTATTTTGTTAATACCTGTATTTTCACCATGCGATAAAGTAAATGAGCTGTCAATCATGCTAGATATCATGTTTAGGCTTTATGCCGATACGGTTGGGACCCATAGTGATCGTTTCTTTCTATTACTTCACTGGTTTCATTGATATTTCGTATTCAGTCACATTCATGCATTCATATCATATCTCCGTCTTATGTATTGATACATCATATCATTGTTGTCAGGCTAGTTTCATTACATTGTGAGCCCGTGAGTGAGACTGGAGAGATTGATAACTGAGTGAGGCCGGGGGCTTGTTTGTGAGGACATTGATACTATAGCACGTGAGTTGTCCGTGCGGATTATAGCGCTTGGGCTGTAGGATCCCCTCCGGAGTCTGTACACCCCAATGTGCGCGATTGATTATATTGAGGGATGGATCTTCCCTCGACATGGATCTTGTCCGAAACATTTATATACTTGGAGATGCATCTTTTCCATCGGTCCGGATTGTCCTTCCTCGGTACCGGAGTGACTGATGTCCAGTGATGTATATATTCCAGGATGGATCTTCCCTGGGTCGTATGGGCCACATACAGTACCGAGTGGTTGAGCATGATGAATGAAAAGTGTGAGATAGTGAGATTGAGTATTCTGAGAGTGTGAGTACATGATTCGGCTCTGAGATACATGGCATTTGCATGCACACATGACATACAGGCATAAAGAACCATTTTTCCTCATGCTATATGGTATCACGTCATTCATGACTTTTTACACACATTGATATGTGGGCATATAGAGGTATTTCACACTTGTTACCTAGAAAGAAAATGAAACATCTTATTTATTCTGGAAAGGATATTTGGAAAAATTATAATTTTCAAACTTACTCATATTTTTGGCGTTTTCAGTAAGATTTGGGTTTTCACTGAGATACTTGAAAAACATGACTATTTTCTGGAACTGTGAACGAGCTGAGTATTTTTACTTCTGAGATACCTCTTTTATACTTGTATTATGCTGTTATGAACTGTTGTGGGAAAGTGGTATTGGACCCGACCTTGTGTTAGCCCGTCACTGCTTTCAACCTAAGGTTAAGTTTGTTACTTACAGAGTACATGGGGTCGGTTGTACTCATACTAAACTTTTGTACCTTGCATGCAGATGTTGGCTGCTGATGTTGTTGTGTTCGATAGGTGCTGGATTGTCCCGGTTGTAGCTGCCCCTTGTTCGTGGTAGCTTTAGATCTATAAAATTCTGTTTATGTACTTTTCAAACAGACGATGTATTTATTTCATTTTAACTTTGTAAATTCTATTCTTAGAAGCTCATGACTTGTACTACCAGTCCTTGGAAAATGTATATGATTTAGATATTTTGTTTTACTTAATTGTCTTATTAAATTTCATTGAAATCTGATAGTTGTTAATTGGCTTACCTAGCGGGTTAGGTTAGGTTCCATCACAACTAATTGGATTTTGGGTCGTGACAAGTTGGTATCAGAGCTCTAGGTTCGTAGGTTCTACAAGTCAAGAGCAAGTGTCTGGTAGAGTCTTGCGAATCAGTATGATGACGTCCATACCTATCTCGAGAGGCTACATGACATTTAGGATATACTTCCCATATTTATCTTCCTTATTGTGCGACATTGATTCAGTTTGATGTGTAACCTTTTAAATTCCTTCCACGCATTCGTACGCACACATGAGCGCTCGGTATCAGTTGTGCATCGACGGCTTGGGATTCCATGGTTGAGGTGTGAAGTGTGATTTTGGCGTGTTGATGATGGGCCAGTCTGGAGGACTTGAGGTCCGATTTTGATTGTAGCTTGAGCACAAAGATGTCGATTGTGGGAGCACGTGCTTTTGGGAATTATATGTCCGTTGGTGTCCCTATTAGTGGAATTTTTGATTGGATGTCTATGTGGTGAGTATGATGTGACTGGGAGATGTGTCCAGATTGTTCGAATGTGGAGAGAAGAGTTTACTTGTGAGGTAGCAAGGATTATTGGGTATTTGATTTCTATCTTGATTTGGCGTATGGTTCCGAGTTATGAGTGTATTAAAGGATCTTTCATGTTGCTTAATGCTTGAACAAATTAGGTTCTCGTGTCTTATTGTTGAGATCAGAGTCAGGAAGAATAAGCGACTGCGTAGTAGTTTTGACTGTGGAAGAGTATAGAGAGATGTTAGTTTGAGGAAAAACAGGTGGGTTATCTTCTACGAGGTGTCCTGAGGTTGTGTGGTCCCTATGATGCTTTGTGGAGAGTTCCCTTTTACCAGTGTATGATATATGTTGCAATTTGAGTTTGGATCGCTTGTGAAAGTTGGCTTGTCTATTACAAGGGTGAATGTGAGATTTACAGATAATTTGAAGCATTAGATGGTTTGCGTTACAGGAGCTCAGGAAGAATTTAGTTGAATCTCGCTATGGTATTATGGCAGTAATAGAGTATGGGGATTGTGAATTATTATGTTTTTTGATCTATGGCTTTGAGTCAAGTAGGGGAGTCTACCATCGACGAGTTGATTGCATGGTATTGTGTTGTATTGGTTTCGGTTTGAGTTATACTGGTGAATCATTTATGACTGAATGGGTTGAGATTGAGGATGACTCGAGAAAGGGAATTTCTGGATACAAGTTGTATTACACTCTATGGGTATATGGGAATCATAAAAATTATTGAGTAGTTATTCGTGAAGGATGTAGTGTACATGGAGTAGGAATTTCTCGGATTCTTAGGAGTGTGGGTTACTCCGTTGGGTGTTGGTGTGCTAATGGGGAACATGTCGTTCGGTCCGTTTGGTCGGTTTAGTTGAGATTTGAGAAGACTGGACGACTCTCGAGAATGATTCTAATGAATTCAAGATTTATATGTAGCGATTTGAAATTTTCAAGAATTGTATTTGGCTAGAAACTGAGAGTTACATTGGACGGTGTCGAGACTTGTGGCATTTTTATTTCATTTTGGATTATTCATTTCAGTGTCAAGAAGGTGAAGGAAATAGTTTTAGGTTCACATAAGGTCTCTTTAGAGTGGGTATCTCAGTTGCGGTGCTTTAGGGTGCTTAAGAGGGAAGTCAGTGGCTTTGGGCATTGTGGTTTTATACTAGGGTCTATTGTGTGGTGAATTTTGGTCAGGGATCGTGGTGTTCTAGCAAGGAGAAGTATCAATTTGAAGGTGATTTAGAAAGGTCTTGGAGAAATAGGACATCTTGGTAGTAGGTTGGATCAGCACAATAATGGGTATGATCGGTTCTTTGGGTACTTATGACATGGCTTGTCGCTACAGTTGTTTCGTGGCAATGCTCTTGGGTTATGGTGGCCTGCGTGGCTGGGTGGAGTTAGAGAGATTCGGTTATGATAGCTTGGTGATGTGCGAGTGGGCTTCGAAGAGTTTTTAATGGTTTCTACCACGGTTCGAGGAGTATATTTCATACCGGCGTGAAGAATATGTGCGTATTGGGACTCTCTCCGGGATAGGATCAAATGGAAGGTTTATGACTTATCGGATGTGTATTCTGTATGTGACTCAGATTTGATATTGAGAATCTTGTACTCTTCACAGGATGGCATGGTAGATGCGGTGTGTTGTGTGGGATTGAGATTTGCAAGTGCAAGGTCACGGGTCAGTTTGGAGGGGAAGGACAAAAATTCGTAGGCAGCATGGACGGTTTCAAATGACTAAGTAAATGATATTACTATTTGGTATGGCTTGATGAGAGTATATATTTCAGAAAGGGCAATGTGTTTTGATGTATGGATACCTCACTATTACTAAGGCACTCTCCTGGTTGATCGACTGCTGATATTCAAGTTTTGCAATGTTGGCACGGAAGAAATTTTGAAGTATTCCTCGTGGGATGATCGTGTATGAGAGATTGTAATGACCCGACCGGTCATTTTGAATATTTAAGCTCTGTTCGGTGGCTTAAGGTCTTGAACAGCTTCACATTGTGTACATCGACCTGCGTGCATGGTTGGATTTAGTTACCGGATGATTCAGAGTCGATTTGGAAGAAGGACTGTTATTTTGGAAGCTTAAACAGTGAAGTTTTGACCGGAATTTGAATTTCATGTAAACGGCTCTGGAACGGGTTATGGATGATGTCGGCAACTTTGTATGGTGAGTTTCGGCTGAGGAGCGCGTCCGGAATGTGTTTTCGAGGTATGTGGTAGATTTAGGCTTGAATTGGCGAAAGTTAGATTTTCGGCGATTTCGGCCGATAGGTGAAATCTTGATATCGAGCCCGGAATGGAATTTTGGAAGTGGCCATAGGTTCGTAGTGTCATTTGTGACCTGTGTGTCAAATTTGTGGTCATTCGGGCTAGTTTTGACGTGTTTCAGCATCAGTTGTGGATTTTGGAAATTTCATAAGTTCTTAGGCTTGAATCCAAGCATAATTGGCGATTTTGAGGTTATGTGATGTGTTTTGAAGGCTCGAATAGTTTTGACGTGTTTCAGCCCCAGTTCATTTAGCTAGTTTTCGCACCTGTGATGTATTTTCCGCTGGTGCGGGACCACAGGTGCGGTCCAATAAGCCGCAGGTGCGGTCATCTCTGGGCAGAGACTTTATATTCGAGGGTTTGTTCATTTTCACTCCATTTTTTATTTTGTGCTCGGGAGAAGGTGATTCTTTGACGGATTTTTAGAGGAATCTTGTGGATAACGATTTCTTACTCGAATTTGGTTTTATTGCATTAATCTATTGTGGTTTTCCTCATTTAATCAAGGAGTTTGAGAGTAAAAGGTTTGAAATGGGAGAAAAAGTTCCCCAATTGAAAATCCGAGATTTGCATGAGATTTTGACGCCGAATTTTGACTATTCTTGTTCGAGTGAGTTCGTGAGTGGATGGGTGTTCTAAATTTGTAACTTTCACTTGAGTCCGACTCATGGGCCCGGGGGACTTTTCGGGCAATTTTCCTAATTTCGCGTCTTAGCTTCGAATTTATTAGTTAAACTAGTTGCTTATAGTATTATTTACACGATGCTATTGATTTGATTAGATTTGGTCCATCTAGAGTTGGATACACGTGGCAAGAACATGATTTCAAGTTTGATTTGAGCGGTTGAGGTAAGTATCTTGCTTAGACCTTGTGTGGGGGAATTACCCCGTAGGATTTGAGTCTTCTATGTTAATTTTAATCCGTGTATGTGAGGTGACGAGTGTGTGCTCGGACTTATTTGTAGAAGGTTTACCTTTTAGGGTTCTTAGGTCCTTATATTCACCTTGTATGAAGTTGATCTTGATACGTTGAGTTTTTATCTGCTAGTTTCACCTTTGCATGCTTTGATTAGAACAAATTGCTTTAGGATCCACCCTTACCACCTACTTCACTCTGATTTGACCTGACCAAAGGTTTTATCTCTCTATCATCATGCTATATTTTCATAAGCTACCTATAATTAATTAAATGGTTGAATACTCCTCATAATTTGCTCAACCTCATAAGGGGTATAGATAACTTATATCTTAGTCGACTTGTCTTACTTGGAATTATTTGACTTGTGTTGTCTTCTTATTGTTGACTTGAATTTGTGGATTTGTTGCTTGTCTTGATTTTTCCTGGAAGAGTTGTTCCTTTTTTCACTTAGTATTCTATGAAGTGATTATTCCTTGTGAACGATGTTCTGCTGTTTCTTTGTGAATTGAAGTTCTTGTATTGATTTATTCGTCGTATCTTGTGCCATTGTCCTGGTTGCTTTGTATTTGATGTGGTGATGTACGAGTTTTATGCCGTGCTATAATTGTTGTCTTTGGTTGTTGCTCTGCATATTTAAATTGGGACTACGGACGTATTCCGGGAGCTTTCCCCCCTGTACTGCATATTTAAATTGGGATTACAGACGTATTCCAGGAGCTTTTCCCCTGTACTGCATATTTAAATTGGGACTACGGACGTATTCCAGGAGCTTTCCCCTTGTACAACATATTTAAATTGGGACCACAGACGTATTCCAGGAGCTTTCCCCCTGTACTGCATATTTATTTTGGGACTACGGACGTATTCCGGGAGATCCTCTGTATTGTGTGATGAATTCGGGACTACGAGACGGGATCCCAGTAGATTTTATCAAGGAATTATGTTTGAAAGATAATTATTTGGAAAGTCCAATTTGAAAAACAATTATCCTGAATAAAACTATGTGGAAGGACATTCCTTTGGAAAAAGAATACTTGAAAAATATTTATGTTAAACAAAACTATGTTGAAGGATATCCCTTTGGAAAAGAATATTTGAAAAATGTTTATGTTGCAGAAAAACTATATTTTAAGGACACTTTCTTTGGAAAAATATATTTGAAAATCTTTGATCTTGAAGAAAACTATGTCTGAGAGACATCTCTTGGGAAAATTATATTTCAAAAGAATTTCCCCTTTAAAAAGGATCTTACCTTACAGTTTTCAATATAGAAAATTGCGGGTCAAAGTTTACACTCGAAGATTTGACCATTCTAATGGTATTTGTTGCCAAGGCCTTGTGTGGAGACTATTGCAGTGTTGAGTTACTACTTGTCCTTATTGTGTTGTGATTTTCGGACTTGGGCTGTGTTCCTGTCCATCCTTCTGTGTATTATTATTATGTTCCGTTGTTAATTGTTGTATTTCCTTCCGCATTGTAGTTGTTATGTTGTTAACTATATTGTGTAGTCATTAGATAGGTGCCATGCCTTGTCATTCCTATATTTATGCCTGTTAATTTATTAGACCACTGGGTGTCTTGACTAGTCCTCGTCACTACTTCACTGAGGTTAGTCTTGATACTTACTGGGCACCGCTGTGGTGTGCTCATTCTACACCTCTGCATATTTTTGTGCAGATCCAGGTATTGATCGTCAGTAGCTGTGCGGACTTTTGCTGAGGAGACTCAAGTAACCTGCTGCTGTGTTCGCAGGCTTCGGAGTCACCTTCCTATTATGTATTTACACTGTTTTCACTTACTTCCAAACCGTTGTATTTAGAAGTTGTAATAAACTCTTTATAGAGCTTATGACTTGTACAACCGGGTTTTGAGAATATGCTCTTGTATTAAGAATCCTTTTTCATAAAAATATTTGATTTTATTTATTATTGTTGCTATTTCCATGAATTCTAGGCTTACCTAGTCCTTAAGACTAGGTTCCATCACGATACCCAACGGAGGGGAAATTTGGGTCATGACAAGTTGGTATCAGAGCCCTAGGTTCATAGGTGCTACGAGTCATAAACGAGTTTAGTATAGTCTTGAGGATCGGTAGGGAGACGTCCGTAAATATCTTCGAGAGGCTACCGAACTACTGACAATTCCATTTCTTTCATTCCTATTGTGCGAGTTCATTGACCTTGAAGTTTGAAATTTATTATTCTATTCTCTCACAGATGTCGAGGACACGAGCCGCGGTTCCTGGAATACGTCTGAGAGAGATGTCGCTAGGGGCAGAGGCCGAGGTCGACGAGGAGCACGTGCCGTAGTTAGGCCACCTACCAGAGAAGCCGTTGAGGAGCCACCAGCAGTTCCAATTGGGTAGCAGGCACCGGAGGCACCTGTTGTTATCCTCGGGCTTCAGGAGGCTTTAACACAGTTCCTGAGCATGTTTGGTACATTGGCTCAGGCGGGTTATTTCAGGTTGCACCAGTTACTTCACCGACCGAGGGAGGAGCCCAGACTCCCAGCGTCCACTCTCTAGAGCAGAGAGTTCACGTTGGTCAGGGTCCAGGTATCATAGTGACACAGCATGTGGTTCCAGTTCAGCTCATGGTCAGAGCAGCAACATCTAAGGGCGAGCAGCTTAGATTTTCAAGGTTCAAGAGATATAACCCTCCTACATTCAGCGGATTGGCTTCAGAGAGTGCACATGGTTTTCTGGAGGAGTGCCATAGCATCCTCCGCACTTTGGATATTGTTGAGACAAGTGGTTTTGATTTTACTACGTTCCAGCTTCAGGGAGCGGCTTATCAGTGGTGGCGGGCATGTGAGTTGAGTAGCCTGGCCGAGTCAGCTTCACTTACGTGGAGTCAATTTTCAGAGATTTTCTTGAGAGAGTTTGTACCCCAGTCCATGCGGGATGCATGGCGCACGAAGTTTGAGCAATTGCGCCAGGGCACTATGTCAGTATTCGAGTATGCCACCAGATTCAGTGATTTGGCCAGGCATGCACCTGCCTTAGTCGCTACAGCTAGAGGGCGAGGCCGTAGATTCATTGAAGGGCTCATGCATGACATTCACTTAAGCATGGCTCGAGAGTTGGAGTCGTATGTTTCGTTTTCAGCAAGTGGTAGGGATCGCTCACCGGTTAGAGGGCATGGGAGGCCGGGAGAGAGAGAACATACGAGATTAGGAGAGAGAATCCAGGGAGGTGAGGAGGCCTCGTAGACCAGAGAGATCTGCTGGTCCTTATTTTGGAGGCAGGGTGCGACACGGTAGGGGTTTTGTGGGTCAGCCAGTTCAGTTTGCATTACAGGCTTCGCATGGGGTTTCAGGTACTCGTGGGTCTTAGAGTACTCGTATCACACAATTTCCAAAGCCACGCCAGCAGAGAGGTTGTTTTGAGTGTGGAGATACCAGTCACAGTGTGAGAGATTGTCCCAGGCTCCGGGCAGATGTGTTACAGCAGGGCATTCAGGTGAGTAGAGGACGCACAAGAGGGGTAGGCCCGACCCATTGATGTGTTTTGTATAGTAGGCTGGAGGCCGTTATGCCAGATGTTATCGTACAGGTATGTGTTGATTTGTTACAGAGGGGCACCATTTGTATTTCATTATAGCTCTGCTGGTCGGGATGAGTTCCCTTATTTGTCGCTTCTTTCATGAGTGAGTTTCATGATTTGCACTCTATCTTCGTGTTTGCTCCTGTTGGGAGATTCTTTGAGTGGTAGCCTGTGTCTATCGTTTGTTTCTATTCATTATTGAGAGATATGAGACTAGTAGTAAATTCTTGTTGTCCAGTACGATAGGCTTGATGTGATTCCTGAGTGTAATGGTTACTAGCTGTGATTCTTATGCTCCACCGGTGTGGGAGCCAACACGTGTTGTAATTTTGTTGAAGGAAGCGATCTAGTGAAAAGTTTCGGTTGGTGGGATATATATCCTATTTGTGATTTAGAGTTTAGGGCAAGACCCTCGTGATCCTTTGTGATTCAATGTGTTCGAACCGGGCTGAGTACCGCAGTGATTTGTTCATGTGCTTTAATTCCTTCCTTGTTATATTGTTTTGTAGGTTAGCATTGATAAAGAGTTGTGCCTGTCGGTCTTGTTTGATAGTTTCCTTATGTGTTCCTCTTTTCATATTCAGTCATTTTCGTTTTGTGCTCCTTGAGTTTTAGCTTGCGGGGTGTGTGCCTGGTGGTATTAGTTGTGGCTTGGTGATTCGGGTGTCAAAGTATGAGTTCCTCGTATTTCTTGCATTATTACCAGCGTGATGGAGGTTTGAAATAGAGTTCTATCGGATATGAGGCTAATTGTCGGCACTGAGTTGATTTCGGGCAGCTATTGTGATCAGAAGTGTTATTAAGGTCCTATGTGTGGTGTTTTATGTTGTGTGGTCGTACCTTGTGGGTGTAGGAATGATTTAATGTAGTTGGTTGAGATTGATACCGGATAAGGATTTAGAATATGGTCTTGTGGAAATGAAGAGAAGGTGAGAATTTGAGGTCTGAGGCTTATCGGTGTTGGTAGAAAGCCTAAATCGCAGTTGATATGGTGTCGTCAGGCTTATGTAGATTGGGGTGACGTGGGATCACCCACGAGTGTATTTTGGAAGTGCGCATTCAGTGATTTGAAGACTTCGAGGCGAATCTTGGCACGTTCGAGGACAAATGTTTATTTTAAGAGGGGGAGAATGTAACGACCCGACCGGTCATTTAGAGAATTTAAGCTCCGTTCCATGGTGTAAGGTCTTGAACAACTTCACATTGTGTACATCGACCTGCGTGCATGGTTGGATTCAGTTATCAGATGATTCAGAGTCGATTTGGAAGAATGACTGTTGTTTTGGAAGCTTAAATAGTGAAGTTTTGACCGGAATTTGACTTTTATGTAAACGGCTCCGGAACGGGTTATGGATGATGTCGGCAGCTTCATATGGTGATTTTGGGCTGAGGAGCGCGTCCGGAATACGTTTTCGAGGTTTGTGGTAGATTTAGGCTTAAATTGGCGAAAGTTAGATTTTCGGCGATTCGACCGATAGGTGAAATCTTGATATCGAGCCTGGAATGGAATTTCAGAAGTGGTTGTAGGTTCGTAGTGTCATTTGTGACCTATGTGTCAAATTTGAGGTCATTCGGGTTAGTTTTGACGTGTTTCGGCATCAGTTGTGGATTTTGGAAATTTCATAAGTTCTTAGGCTTGAATCCATGCATAATTGGTGATTTTGAGGTTATGTGATGTGTTTTTAAGGCTCGACCAAGTTTGGATAAGGTATTAGGAATGGTTGGTAAGTTTGGTTGAGGTCTCGGGGGCCTCGGGGATGTTTCAGATGCTCAACGGGATGATTTTGGGCTTAGAAACCAGCTGAAGCATTGCTGGTTCTGGTGTTACGCACCTGCGGATGGGGAGCTGCAGTTGCGGACATGCAGGTATGGTGGAGGGCATCGCAGGTGCGGTTTTGGTCAAGGGCAGCCAGGCTCGCAGATGCGGACGGGGTTTTGCAGGTGTAGGGCCGCAGATGCGGCCTAGTGATCGCAGGTGCGGCCCCAGTTCATTTAGCGAGTTTTTGCACCTGCAATGTATTTTCCGCAGGTGCGGTCCAATTAGCCGTAGGAGCGGTCATCGCTGAGCAGAGAGTTTATATTCGAGGGTTTTTTCATTTTCACTCCATTTTTGATTTTGAGCTCGGGAGAAGGCGATTCTTTGATGGATTTTCAGAGGAATCTTGTGGGTAACAATTTCTTACTCGAGTTTGGTTTTATTGCATTAATCTATTGTGGTTTTCCTCATTTAATCAAGGAGTTTGAGAGTAAAAGTTTGGAAATGGGAGAAAAAGTTCCCCAATTGAAAATCCAAGATTCGAGTGAGATTTTGACGCCGGATTTTGATGATTCTTGTTCGAATGAGTTCGTGAGTGAATAGGTGTTCAAAATTTGCAACTTTCACTCGATTCCGAATCGTGGGCCCCGGGACTTTTCGGGCAATTTTCCTAATTTCGCGTCTTAGCTTCGAATTGATTAGTTAAACTAGTTGCTTGTAATATTATTTAGATGATGCTATTGATTTGATTAGATTTGGGCCATCTGGAGTCGGATACGCGTGGCAAGAATGTGATTTCAAGTTTGATTTGATCGGTTGAGGTAAGTAGTATTGGTGTTGTGAGTTAGTAGAGTAGTGGGTATTCGGTAAGATGGAGTTGTCGGATCTAGGATGGGTGCTATCACATTTGATTGCGGTATATTTGGAATGATAATATCGGAAGTCGGCTTAGGAATTGGATATAGTTCTTGTTGAAGGATATGGAGCTCCATGGCTTGTTGATTTGATGAATGGTTATGAGTTTCTGTGTGTTCTTTCATTATCGGCAATGTACGAAGGTTTTAGGATGAGGTTTTGTTAGGTATGAGGTTTATTACCGTAATTGGGTTATTTTGAGCAGCTACTGTGATCAGAGATTTTGCTATGGGTATTTGAGTTATGTGGTATATCTTGGGATTGTATCTTGGGTTATGGTTGCGGTTTGATACAACTTGTTTGGACTTATACATTGTGTAGGTTGCGAGATTCAGATCTTATAAGAAATTCCGGGTGTTGGAAATTGGATTCTAAGGCTTGTGGGCTAGGTTGAATAGAGAAATTTCAGTTATGTTGTGTTATCGGACCTGTATAGGATAGAGTGACGTAGGATTACCCCCGGATATGTGCATGGTAAGGTTATACGGTAGTTTGATGGTTTTGGGAACAACTCTTGGCACGTTCGAGGACGAACATATATTTAAGTGGGGGAGAATATAACGACCCAACCTATAGTTTTGAGAATTTGCACTTTACTCGGTAGTTTGGGGGCACGAGTAGCTCCGTATAATGTATTAAGACTTGTGTGCAAAATTTGAGTTCATTCCGAGTTGATTTGATATGTTTCGGCGCGAGTTTTTAGAAGTCGAAAGTTCATTAATTGATTTGAGGTGCGTTTCATCGTTTCGATGTTGTTATGCATGATTTGAGGCCTCGCGTAAGTCTGTGTTATGCTATGGTACATTTTGGTATGTTCATACAGGGTCCCGAGGGGCTCGGGTGAGTTTCGAATAGGTTTGGGTTGTGTTGCGCTCATTTTTCTTATGTTTGGACGTCATTTCTTCAAGCATAAATGATATCTTATTGAATAAATGAGCTCCGATTTCTGTTTTAATTGAAGAATTACATCCATATCATAATTACGGACCCGTAGCAAAAAGAATCGTCGAATTTGGACATCGTATTGGGATTTTATGGTCATTTTACTAAGAATTGAGTTGCTAAATTTTTCAGATTTATTACGAAATTTCCACTGACTTCGTATTTAAAAATCTGCACATTTTTAAATATTGAAACCAACATATCTCATTCATTGTAAGGTCAAATGAAGTGATTCAAAAGCCTATCTTGACGAATATTTCACAAGGAATCCATTGGAGGCATCAAAAGCAAGTTTTGATATCATTTGGCATGCAAAACGAGATAGAACAGCTGGACAAAAATACTTAATATCGAAGGTTTGTTCATTTCGTCATATTTTTAGTTGGGGAACTCGGATTTGGACAATTTTTGGAGGCTATTTTCACCATGTGGATTGGGGTAAGTGTTCTATACTCGATTTTGGTTATATTTTATGAATCCATCTTTGTTTATGGCATTTAATTGATGATTTCAAAGTGAAATTTGAGGGGTTTGTCTAAAATTTCATAAAAATAAATTTTTGAGTTTTGAACATCGATTCGGAGTTGGATTTGAGTAAAAGTAGTATGGTTGGACTCGTAATCGAATGAGTTGTCAGATTTTGTGAGTTTTATCGGGTTCCGAGGAGATTGGGCTTGTTTCCTTTGGCATTATTTAATATATTTGAGTTGCTTTTGGCTAGTTTCGAGCCATTCCAATGGTCGTTACGCGCGGGATTGCTTTTTTGGAGCATCGTTTGTCTTGATGGGTATTGGATTCTTGTTCGAGGTAAGTAACTCTTCTAAACTTTGTGTTGAGGGTATGGAACCCCAAAGTACGCCTTACGTGATTGGTATTGGGGTGACACGCATGCTATGTGACGGGCGTGTGGGCGTGCACAATGTGAATTGGGACTCTGTTGCTTCCATGACACTGTATAGTAATCATATTTTGTTAATATCCGTGTTTTCAACATGCGATAAAGTAAATGAGCTGTCAATCATGCTAGATATCATGTTTAGGCTTTATGCCGATACAGTTGGGACCCGTAATGGTCGTTTCTTGCTATCATTTCACTAATTTCATTGATATTTCGTACTCAGTCACATTCATGCATTCATATCATATCTCAGTCTCAGTTGTTATTTATTGATACATCATATCATTGTTACCGGGCTAGTTTCATGACATTGTGAGCCCGTGAGTCAGACTAAAGATATTGATGACTGAGTGAGGTCGAGGGCCTATTTGTGAGGATATTGATACTATAGCACGAGAGTTGTCCGTGCAACACGTGAGTTATCCGTGCGGATCCAGATATTGATATTATAGTACTTGAGTTGTCCGTGCAACACGTGAGTTGTCTGTGTGGATTATAGCGCTTGGGCTGTAGGAGCCCCTCCGGACTCTGTACACCCGCATTGAGCGCGGTTGATTATATTGAGGGATGGATCTTGTCCGAAGCATTTTTATACCTGGAGATAGATCTTCTCCATGGGGCCGGATTGGCCTTCCTCGGTACTGAGTGACTGATGGTCAGTGATGTATATATTCCAGGATGGATCTTCCCTGGGTCGTATGGGCCATATACAGTACCGAGTGGTTGAGAATGATGAATGAAAAGTGTGAGATAGTGAGAATGAGTACTCTGAGAGTGTGAGTACATGATTCGTCTCTAAGATACATGAAATTTGCATGCACACATGACATACAGGCATAGAGATCCATCTTTCCTCATGCTATACAGTATCACGTCATTCATGACTTTTTTACACACATTGATATGTGGGCATAGAGAGGTATTTCACACTTGTTATCTGGAAAGAAAATGAAACATCTTATTTATTCTAGAAAGGATATTTGGAAAAACATAGTTTTCAAACTTACTCGTATTTTTGGCGTTTTCGGTAAAAGATTTGGGTTTTCACTAAGATACTTGAAAATCATGACTATTTTCTGGAACTGTGAACGAGCTGAGCATTTTTATTTCTGAGATACCTCTTTTATACTTGTATTATGCTGTCACGAGCTATTGTGGGATATTGGTATTGGACTCGACCTTGTGTTAGCATGTCTCTGCTTTCAACCTTAGGTTAGGTTTGTTACTTACTGAGTACATAGGGTCGGTTGTACTCATACTACACTTCTGCACCTTGCGTGCAAATGTTGGCTGCTGATTTTGCTGTGTTCGATTGGTGCTGGATTGAAGATGTACCAGTTTCCCGGTTGTAGCTGCCCCCTGTTCGTGGTAGCTTTAGATCTTTAAAACTCTGTTTATGTACTTTTCAAACAGACGATGTATATTATTTCATTTCAACTTTGTAAATTCTATTCTTAGAAACTCATGATTTGTAATACAAGTCCTTAGAAAATGTATAGGATTTTGATATTTTATTTTACTTAATTGTCTTATTAAATTTCATTGAAATTGGATAGATGTTAATTGGCTTACCTAGCGGGTTGGGTTAGGTTCCATCACGACTAGTTGGTTTTTGGGTCATGACATCATCATCCATCCTATTACGTAGATCATTTTTGATGTACTTGATTGATGAGAATGCTCTTTTACATTTGTGGTAGCGACATGTTTAAGCAAAGTCAGCTTCACAAGTAAATAAATAAGTAGCCAAGTACGATTCAATCTTATCTCTATCATCACTCTAGCAAAATCCGTAGTTCCCTTCAAGTTGAGAAATCTGCTATCACACTTTTGACCATAGACAATGAAACTATCAAGTTGGAGATGAGTTCTCGACGCTTCTGATCACCAAACTCACTTGGATGATACCCTGCCAACTTTATTATCTTTTCTTTGTCAAAAGTAGCAAATGAATCAACCGGACTTAAAACTGGCCATACCAAGTGTATTGGTAAAAAAGAGTCTCACACGTTAGCTGAATCTAGACAACTCAGCCGGATACGTGGACCAAGGGAAACGTGACATCTGGACGTTATTCTATAAAGAGATACAGAACAAAGAGGCACGGATCAATAAACCATTGAGTCCATCAGCCACGGGAAACTCAACCCGATCAAGACAGGGAAGAGACACGGTCAGAATGAATCTTGACAAAGCTACGGGCAGATTCAAGGACCCACAATTGATTACTCGTACGTTATGTAACTGTGCCCCAATTACCGTTATCCTTTGTAACTCCCCATTAATGTCATAATTAGTCATTAATGGGCAATCATGGAAAGATTTGTACTTTATATCAAGGAATCTCCTATATAAGGGACAAGAATACAACTTGTAAAGGATCATCTGATTTTCGAATACAATCTACTTTGCTTTTCTATATTTTGGCAATATTGTCTATTACTCGTTTCTCTCTATTTTAGTATTATTTCCTTGATTATCAGTAACCCGTTTTAATCCCATAAATAGCTTTGGTCAAAGGATCTAATTATTTGGTTAAACAAATTGGTTCCGTTACTGGGAATCTGATAATCTTTGTTTGTTTTTCAAGCGATATCCTCTGGACTATGTCGAACTCCAACGACAACAACCAGCAAAGGAATGGAACCCCAGTTCCATCACCTTCAAGAACCCCACGTGGTTCAAGGGAACAATTCCAATAAAGATCCAATAACAACAATGATAATAATGATCAAACGGTGGAACAAGATTGAGTAAAGCAAATGATTGCAGAGTATGTGAGCCAAGCTTTGCAAGAATTTGCGAGGGGATTACCGGCAACGTTACCTGCACTAGCGACATCATCGCCAATAATACCATCACCATGGAAAATCCTCAATCTGGGTTGGCAAACTCAGGAAGGGGAGATACTCGTAATGAATCTCTCAAAGCGAGACCAGGTATATCTAATAACTCTGAATTACAAAATTTACTACTAACCATGCAGAAACAGATGAAGGAGCAGAACGATTGCATCGAACAAATTCATAGAGTACCTCCTATCATCAAAGGCATTGATGTTGATAGGTATTCTCAACAACCTTGAAAGCCAAGTGCGGCACCCTTGCCTATACCCAAGAAGTTTAAAATGCCTGACATTTCCAAATATGATGGAACAACTGACCCACGTGATCATGTTACTGCTTTCACTACTGGAGTAAAAGGCAACGACTTAACAAAACAAGAGATTGAATCAGTCCTTGTCAAAAATTTGGGGAAACACTTACCAAAGGAGCCCTAACCTGGTATTCTCTTCTCCCAGAAAATTCTACTGACTCTTTCGCTAAGCTTGCAGATTCATCTATAAAAGCACACTCTGGTGCACAAAAAGTTGAGAAAAGAATGGATGACATATTCAAAATAAAATAAGGAGACACGGAACTACTCCGTGAGTTTGTAGACAGGTTTCAACGAGAAAGAATGCAGTTACCCAGGGTGCCTGATAATTGGGCAGCCATGGCATTTGCAAGCAACCTAAACGATAAAAGCTCAGAAGCCACGAGACGACTTAAGGAAAGTCTAAGAGAATTCCCCGCTACAACATGGAACGATGTATATAACAGGTATAGTACTAAACTCAGAATAGAAGAAGATATCATTGCTCGTTCAAGAGATGAAGATCATTCCAGATCCAGACGTCCTGAATCAGACAGAAGATCAGGTAAAAACACGTAGGATCCTTACTTAGGACCCTCGGGACGTGATATTCATCCCAGGTTCGAAAACACTAGGTCAGACTATAGACCACCAGGAAGAGACGTAGTCTCATCCTCATCTAGATCCAGAAAAGATCAAGATGAACGACCTAGAGGTAATACCCGAATTGGGGATCATACCTTTAATGTAAGTACTACTGAACTTGTCTCAATATTGAGGAACATGGGAGACAAGGTTAAGTGGCCCAAAGAGATGCGATCAAATCCAAATAGAAGGAACCCAGATCACTGGTGTGAATTCCATAACGATCATGGGCACAAGACTGCGGATTGCAGATTTTTACAAGGTGAAGTAGAAAATTTATTGAAACAGGGCTATTTAACAGAATTGTTTAGTGATAAAGGTAAACAAGCATATATGAAGAACATGCAGAATCCCCCAAAGCCTCCTTCTCCAAAACGTACCGTCAACGTGATACACGAAGGAGAAGAAGTAAACAGAGTGGTCTGCAAAACGACCACAAAGTTCACAATTACACATGGAAAACGAGTTCGTGAAAATCTGGAAGCGGACGATATAACCTTCGATGATGCAGATATCGGCAGATTAATGCTTCCTCACAACGACGCTCTGGTAATATCTTTACTTATTCATGACACTAACGTAAAAAGAGTGTTGCTTGATCCAGGTAGTTCAGTANGGTTATAACAAAAGGAGAAATTGAACTTAGCACTTATGCTGAGGGAGTGATCAAAAATACCAGGTTCCAAGTCATCGATACTGACATGGCTTATAATGTAATCATGGGAAGGCCATGGATCCACGACATAAAATCAATACCATCTACCTTGCATCAGGTAATTAAATTCCCCTCTGAATGGGGGATTCAGCAAATTAGAGGCGATCAGCAAACCGCGAGAAATATAAATTACATGGTACACTACAACAAAAAAGTAGAGGTGGAAGAATCAAAAGATAAGGGAATCTCCCAAGCAGTTAACACCACCCAAACATGCATGGAAGAAATTATTACCCAAATAAGTATGGAAGGTATTATTGTTGAAATATGTACGAAAGAAAATACACACGAGAAGGTGAATCAAGTTACCACGGAAGTTGCATTGGACCACACGGGTGTAAATTCCAGACTGAAAGTCATTCATGAACCGGAGGAAGACGAACACATCAAAACAACTACGGAAGAGCTCGAAGTTGTTCCATTGTCTGAACAAAAGCCTGAACAGAAAGTGTATATAGGCACGAGGCTGAGCCCCGGTCGAAGAGGTAAGTTAATTGATTATTTAAAGGCTAACGCAGATTGCTTTGCGTGGTCCCACTCAGATATGACAGGTATCCCACTAGAAGTGATGACTCATAAACTAAATGAAGATCCATCCTTCGTACCTGTTAAGCAGAAGAAAAGAAAGCAAGGACCATTCAAGAACCAAGTGATTGACGAAGAGGTACAGAAACTCTTGAAGATTGGTTCGATACGAGAGGTAACGTACCCTAACTGGCTAGCTAACACTGTGGTAGTACCTAAAAAGAATGGCAAATGGAGAGTATGCGTAGATTATACTGACTTAAATAAAGCATGCCCTAAAGATTCATTCCCATTACCACATATAGGTCAAATGATTGATACCACCGCAGGTCATGAATTGTTAAGCTTTCTAGATGCATATTCTGGTTATAATCAGATTAAAATGGATCCCTCAGACGAGGAAAAAACCTCCTCTATTACAAATAGGGGGACTTATTGTTATAAAGTCATGCTTTTTGGCTTGAAAAATGCTGGAGCCACATATCAAAGGCTAGTGACCAAGTTGTTCCAGGAACATCTAGGAAAAATAATGGAAGTTTACATTGATGACATGATGGTAAAATCAACACGGGCAGAAGACCATTTCCAGCACCTCTCTATTACCTTTGACATTTTAGGCAGATATAATATGAAGCTTAATCCAGAAAAATGCGTTTTTGGTGTGGAATCAGGTAAATTCTTGGGTTTCCTTGTATCAAACAGGGGAATAGAGGTAAATCCTTATCAAATTAAGGCTATAGAAGAAATACCTGATGTACTTATAAACAAAAAAGAGGGTCAAATGCTAACGTGAAGAATTGCAGCTTCAGGAAGATTTATTTCCAAATCTTCCGAGAAAAGTTTTAAATTCTTTGCAGTTCTCAAAAAGCAAAATCGGTTCGAATGGACTGAAGAATGTCAACAGGCTCTCAAAGACCTAAAGGCTTATCTATCAAAACCTCCATTGTTGTCAAAGCCAAAGGAGGGGGAGAGTCTGTACGTCTACCTTGCCGTCTCGGAAATTGCTGTAAGTGCAGTATTAGTAAGGGAGAATAAAGGTAAACAATCTCCTATTTATTATGTAAGCAAGACATTACTAGATGCTGAAACTAGATATCCACATCTAGAAAAGTTAGCCTTAGCTCTAATCATGGCATCTAGAAAATTAAGACCATACTTTCAATGTCATCCAACCACAATTGTGACCTCGTATCCATTAAGAAACATACTGCATAAACAAGAGCTATCAGGAAGATTAGCCAAGTGAGCCATAGAATTAAGTGAGCATGAAATAATATATCAGCCTAGGACTGCAATCAAGTCTCAAATCTTAGCTGATTTTGTCGCTGACTTTAGTAATAGCATTGTCCCTAAAGTGGAAAAAGAGTTACAACTCTTCAACGGTGTTAATCCGGGTCTGTGGACCCTATTTACCAATGGTTCTTCCAATATAAAAGGTACCAGCTTAGCCATAGTCTTAATATCACCCACGGGTGAAAAGACACGACAGGCTATCAAATGTTATCCTATAACTAACAATGAAGCAGAGTACAAAGCTGTTATTGTAGGATTAGAACTCGCACGAGAGCTTTCAATAAAGCAAATCGTAATCAAAAGTGATTCCCAACTGGTAGTAAATCAGATACAGGGGACTTACATTGCTCGAGAGACTCGGATGCTACAATATTTGGAAAAGGCACGAGAGCTCATGAGACAATCCAAAACATGGAAGGTAGTACAAGTACCTAGATAGGAAAATGCTGAAGGAGATGATTAGCTAACCTCGCAGCCGTCACGGAAGTAACAAACAAAGACAATGCAATTATCATTCATCTATTCCATTCAGCGATCGACCAGGATAGAAATGAGGTGAGTTTCAACAATTTAACCTAGGATTGGAGAAACGAAATCCTAAAGTTTTTGCAGAATGGCACCGTGCCTGAAGACAAGAAAATAGCTCAAGCACTTCGTCGCAAAGCAACATGGTACTGCCTCATTCGCAACTCATTATATCGCAAGATGTTCGGGGAACCCTAGCAAAATACCTCGGACCTAACCAAAAGGAGTTTGTGATGAAAGAAGCCCACGAAGGACACTGTGAAAATCACTCAGGGGCGAGATCCTTGGTGAAAACCCTAATCAGAGCTAGATACTATTGGCCTAAGATTGAAGAAGAGGCCGAGAAATTCATATCCAAATGCGATAGGTGCCAAAGGTTTGCCAATAACATGCATCGACCTACGGAATTATTGCATCCAATAATATCCCCATGGCCCTTCATGAAATGGGGTATGGACATAGTGGGACCTATTCCCACAGCTAAAGGACATGTATGGTTTTTTCTCATGCTAGCCGACTATCTTTACAAAATGGGTAGAGGCAAAAGCGTTCAAACATGTGTGAGAAAAGGAAGTTAAAAGCTTCTTATGGCGAAACATAATATGCCGCTTTGGGATACCAAAGGAGATCGAGTGTGATAATGGCCCACAATTCATAGGCTCGCAAATTACATAATTCTTCGAAAGCTGGCAAATCAAACGGATTACTTCAATGCCATACACCCCGTGGCTAATGGTCAAGCTAAGTCGACGAATAAGGCCATCATCTACAATCTAAAGAAGTGGCTAGATAAAGCCAAAGGAAACTGGCCTGATGAGTACCAGGGGTACTATGGGCATACAGAACAACTTCAAAAACAGCCACGGGAGAAACTCCGTTCGCACTTGTCTATGACTCAGAAGCCTTAATACCTGTGGAGATTAGCGAACCAAGCATAAGGTTTACAACAGCCATGGAGGAAGCAAACGACGACGAATTGAGGACCAATTTGGACTTGCTCGAAACACGGAGAGAAGCAGCACTGATACGGATGGAAGCTCAAAAACAAATCATAGAGCGTTATTACAACCGTAAAGCTCATCTCAGGTACTTCAAGATTGGGGACTTCGTCCCTTAAAAAGTCTTTCAATCAATGAAATAACCAGGCGCAGGAAAGCTAAATCCAAACTGGGAAGGACCCTACAAAATTCGAGGCATAGCTGGGAAGGGCGTCTACGAGTTGGAAGGTATGGACGGAAGAATCCTACCAACAAGTTGGAATGCCATTCACTTGAAGAAGTAATACTTTTAAGGAAAAGAAGTACCCCTGGCCAGGTATCCCACGTTCAATTTTATTTTGAACATTTGAAATTTTACTAACCTTTTTAGATGATAGGCATAAAGCTAACCCATCACCAGATGATGATATTAGACCTTCAAAGACGCGAGGAAATAACTGAATTCCCGGTCTAGGGTTACACTTTTTGATGGACGTTTTAAAGGATTAAGCAGTCATCATCTAAAAATTATATACCTTCGAGTCCCGTATGTTTTTCCTTTTCAGGAAAAGGACCACAAGGAAGGAATAGTCAAGTGCTTGAGATTTAATTCTTCAAAGCTCAAACATTTGGGGGACTATACAGTATGGAAGGCAAAGACGAAGCAAAAAAGACTATCAAAAAGTTAAAGCTCGATCCTGAAGATCCATCTACCCAACAAATCAAGTGATACGAGCAAAATCGAAAGAGCTAAAGACTCAAACACAAAGCCTCTAATCCAACAAACCTTCGAACATGTTCAGGTTAAAAGGCAAAATGTTAGCAATGTTAGCCACGAGGAAGAAATGCGCATCTTTGTACTTATTTAAAAGAAAGACTGTTGTAACCAAAACCAGCTATGGATAAAATATCATCATCATTGCTCATTGAAAACTGTTGTAACTAAAAACAGCCACAAAATCTTTGACTCATATAGAAAACTGTTATCAAATAAAACAGTTATGGATGAAAGATCAAAATCCTTGTATTTGTTCAAAAAATTGTTATCAAATAAAACAGTTATGGATGAAAGATCAAAATCCTTGTATTTGTTCAAAAAATTGTTATCAAATAAAACAGTTACGGATGCAAAAGCATTTTTCTCGTGCTTATTGAAAATTGTTGTCGACAAAAACAGTTACGGGTGAAAACCCCAACTTGAATAAAAACGGTTACGAACGAAAAACTGTTGCTCTCTTGTATTAACTCGAAAAAACTGTTACATACAAAAAACAGTTACGAAATACAAGTGTATATCAAATCTGTTAAAAGAAAACCGTTGCAACATGAGTTTTAGACGATAATCAAACACATGTAAAAAGTTGTGAAAGTTCAAACAAAAATCTTTCCTCAGAAACATTCTTAAACATGTGAAAAATTCCTATCACTCTATTACATTATTACACCTTTATGAAGTTCAGACGTCTTCTTCATTAAGTGTCGATCAAAAAAGGGCCCTCTTCCATAAATTATGCCTGCTACAAAAAGGCACTCATTTAATATGACCCCGTGCCAACTACGAAAAGGTACGAGTAATCTAAAGTATTCTATATGCAAAACTCATAGGTAAAACTAAAACCTCGAATAATAAAGCATGCAAAAGACTTAAAGAGTGAAACAGAAACTCAACGGAAAATAAAAATCATACTTGCATTAATATATTAATCTGCTAATAAGATTGATCTGCAAAAGAAAGCTAATTAGATATGGTAAATACATGCACAATAATGAACACAAGAAAATGCATTTTACCTATAAAGAAGTATGCACGATTCCATTAGCCCATGTAAGGGAACTGTGGTTGTCCAACTTAGCTCTCTCTGTCGGGCCTATCAACAATTTCAACCACACATCAGGCTGGCCAGAATTTTTAAAGAGACTACCCTCCGCTGGAACTTCTATCATCACTTGCCTCTTCTCTCCGCTGGAAGACCCTACTTCTGTAACAGAAGACACCGAAGCAGGGAGAGATGTAGGAGCTACGGGCGAGGAAGTCTGAGGGGCCGAAAAAGCCACAGGAGAAGGAGCAATGATATGAGCAGGAATAGCCACGGGAGCAGGAGAAATAACTGGAACAGTTGAAGGGAGTTTTCTAAGAGTTGGAGAGAAAACAGCCAAGGGAGCTTCATCAGCAACAGAACCAAAGCCTTCACGAACAATTGGCCAACAGATTCACGCACGGGAGAGGGAATAGCATCCTCAGAGGCAGAAAGTCCAACTTCAGGCACAAAAGGCATGATGACAGGTGTAGACTCGTCGTCTGAGACCACCTTCCTTCTGCGTCACCTATGGACCAAAGTGTCCTCCTCTTCCTCCTCTTCTCCCAAGGTCCTTGACGCACCTGCTTTTCTCTTTGAGGAAGAAGAGCCTGAAATGATCTCCTGGGCCTGAGCTAGGGATAACTTGGGAACAGACGCGGAAGTAGAAACTCTACGAGCAGGAAACCCTGTCAAAAGGAAAGGGTTAAATATTGCTCAAAGGAATAAACAAGTACAAATAAAACTTCACTTACTATGAGTCTTAACTCTCCAACCAAACCTCTCAGATAGGTACTTCCACGAACGTTCTTCCAATGGAGCAATTAACAAAATCTTTTCTACACAGTCTATATAACCGGAGACATTCTCGACGGTTCCCATGATTGCTGTAAAAAGAAGAAACAGCTACGGTATTGATAAAATATCTAAAGGAAAAAGCAAGGAATGTGAGCAAAAATGTACGCACGTGCAAAATTCCACTTCTCAGGGAAGGGAAGATTCTCTTCACCTACTAAACTAGCAGTAGGAGCATCAACATACCGAAGAAACCAACCTCGATCCTTATAATCTTCAGAAGTCACTAACACCCTTTTACTCCTAGCAGCTAGGGTAAAAATTCTCTGATGGAACATTATTGGGGAATAGAGGTGAATAAAATGATGAAAGGTAAAGGGGATCGAAGCTAAGGTAGCCAGGTATCAAAGACATGCGACGACTCGCCATACAAGAGGACCGACTTGTCCCAAGAAAATTTTGAAAAATCGACAAAACTCGATGATTACTGGGTCGATGGGAGGCTTGAACCCTAGTGTTAAGGGATAGGTATAAACAAAAGAATGCCCCGTCTTGTAAGAAGTTATTCTTTGATTACTGTTTGGAATGATTACAGAAAAATCGGAACTCCAATGACAGTCCCTGCGTATAAGAGGACTTAAACCTTCAGTGAGTTGGGTAGGGTACTTGTCAACACTATCAAGAGATAATAATGAAGAAACCTGATCTCTAAAGGCCTGACTATCCCTAGCAAAGGTGAACTCTGCAGGTACTATTTCATCGACCCTCTGTTCACGTAAAGGTTCTTGACATTATCTACCTTTGGACGAAGATCTAGAAGCTCTAGCCCTCGCAGAAGTTAAAGACCTAGAAGAAGGAGGAGAAGTAATTTGAGAAGAGGAAGAACCCCTTGATGGAGTAGAACCTAAACTCCTCAACCTGCCGCCTCTCCTACTCCGTGTTGGAGCAGAAGAGGGAGTCAAATCATCTACGTTTATGACTCTCTTAGATTGGTTTAAAGAAGACATATCTATAAAGACAAGGAAAAAGTTCTTTACAAATAAAGTTTTAAAGTTAGAAGTTTTTCGTGAAAGAAAAGAAAATGGGGTATTTATACTCGAAGATAACCGTCAAAAATGGGAAAAAACAATGATGTGAAAGCCATAATTGAAGATGTCACTTCGTGACTGATGCAGCCGCAAAAAAGCCCTAAAAGGCGCTGAACAAATTGCAGAACCAACCTGGAAATGCCACGTGGCATAAGCATTAAATTGAAGTGACAAGCAACGCTTACGATACAGAAAAAGATGCAATGATTCGAGTGAAGCGGCGGCAAAATATTCCCGCCATAAATGAGTATCCACGTACCAAATATTGATCGATAAATATATGGTAAGTGGGGGGACTATATGTATTGGTAAAAAAGAGCTTCACACGTGTAATAAATCTTGATGACTCAGCAGTCTATGTGGAGCAATGAAGACACGACAGTTGGACAGGACTCTATGAAGAGGTATGAGGCAAAGAGGTACGGCAAATCACACCCACGGGTTAATTAGCTACGGAAGTCTCAACCTAATTGAGAAGATGAAGAGACACGATCAAAATGTATCTGGGAGAAACAAAGGGCGGATTCAGAGATCTTCAATTAGTGATCCACATATTACACAACATTCACGCAACAGTTACGGTTACTCATTGTAACGTTACATTAATGTCATAATTAATCATTAATGCTCAATCACTGAAAAGGAAGACGTTATATTAGGAAATTCCCTATATAAGGGAGTAAAATATAACCTGTAAGGGGACATTCGAACTACTATTGCAATGTACTTACTTTTTGTGCATCTTACTGCTTTCCATTTAGTAGTTTGCCTACAATTATAATCTTATTCTTTGGTTATCAGAAACGCGTGTTCTTCTTAAAATAGATTTGGGAAAAGAATCCAATTCTTTGGTTAAACACCACCCTGAACCATGTCTCTGGGACGACCTTTGACAGGCGGACCTCCATCTCTAGCGGGTTGTCCTCCACCTCTAACAATCTAGCCCTTACCTCTGGCTACCTGACCCTACCCCTGCTGGCTGGGCAGGTGTTGCGGTAGCTGCTGCCGGAGCTATAGCATGAGAACCCTGATACTGAGAACTACCCGAAGCGCGTGGGCAATATCTAGCAATGTGCTGTAGGTCACCACAAGTATAACAAGACTTCGGCTGCTGATACTGCTGGACGACAAACTGACCTTATCGACTTGTATAACCACCTTGAAAACTCTGAAGAGGAGGTGCACTGATAGGAGCTGGCTAATTACAATAAAGAGAGTAAGAGCCACGACCAACTGGGGCGCCATGGGATGTATGAAGTGCTTAATGGAATGGTATGGAAGAATGGCCTCTAATGAAAGTAACCCCGCTTCCATATAAGGCACCGCTGAATCCACCGGAATGGTGAGGTATCTTGTCGGACCCCTGACCTCCTGATCCAAGAATTACCTCAACTCGTCGGGCCACATTGGCCGCATCCTGGAAAGATATCTCGCTCCATATCTCCTTAGCCATCTGCAATCGGATAGGCTGGTCAAGACCCTCAATAAATATCCTAACCCTCTCCCTCCCTGTGGGTAGCAAAAGAGTATCATGTCGAGCCAAATCCAAAAAACGGGTTTCATACTGCGTAACAATCGTGCTGCCTTGCTACAGACGCACAAACTGACGGCGGCGCTCAACTTCTCCAAGAAGAGGTGTGAAAACTGATCCCAAGTAAGAGCAGGTGATCCCGCTGGTCTAGTGATGCGTGGCTAGGATTCATGGTTTTAAGCATTATATACCTTACATTTTATGTGCGTTAATGATAAAAATACACGTCGTATGTGGCTAATGCGGTTTATTTTATGTGTAGGTGAATTGGAAATGGAAACTAAGCTAAATGGATGCATAAACGTCAAAAATACGCTCAAGAGTCGAAAAGGAGTGACCCGGGCGTTTGGCCCCTAAAGCCAGGCCTGCCCTGGCGTTAGTGGGGCGTTTGGCCCCTAAAGCCAGGGTCAGCCTGGCGTTAGTGGGGCGTTAGAGCCCTAAAGCTAGGCTAGCCCTGGCGTTAAGGGGGCGTTTGGGGCTTAACGCCTGGGTTCCTGTCCGGTCAATTCCGAGTTTTGAAGGTTTTAAGTGTTTCCCGGTTGGAATAGAAGTCTCCTACACATTGAGGGTTTATCCCAAACATATAAATAGACCCAAGAAGACAACTTTGGGAGGGGGATTGATAGGGAGGAACACACACCACGCTTGAAAGAGGCTTCTACTTAGTTTTTCTTCTCTTCTCTTCCTTTAATTTCATAGTTTATTAGTTCTAGAGTTTTGGGTGCTACATGAACGTTCTAGTTTGAAGCTTGAATTGTTATTATTGTTTTATTATATTGGTTTATTTATTCAATCTTGCGCTTAATTATTTGATTGCTTGATCACCAATTGAATACTATCTACGAATCTAGGATTGAACTCGGGAGAGGGAATTCTAGATTGCATATAAGATTGGGTAGAGCAAGATCTTAACCCTTCAGGGGAGCGGATTTGCGGTTAGGATAGGAATATACCTAATCGCCTTGCTTGGTTATTATACGGGAATTATTAATGCGTTCTTGTTAATCCTGATTCCATAGGAATATAGGCGTTAGGTTAGCTTGAATAGGCGAGTTGTACTTCGGGAGAAGGCTACGAGCAATATTAACCTCGTCAATCAATAAATCAGATAAGACGATTTAGGTCGAAAACTCAACAGGATTGTTTGCCAACCCATAACTCTAGAATATCGGCTGTCATTGAATTCGTATCTAAAATCTTGCCAATTATTTCGTTAATTTCTTAATTTACTATTCTAGATTAATTTTAGTTAAATATTTGTTTGGGTTTAGTCTAGTTGATAGTTAATCACAAGTCCCTGTGGGTACGATATCTGGACTCACAATCCTATATTACTTGTCGATCACGTATACTTGCGTGTGCGTTTGGGACCAACAAGTTTTTGGCGCCGTTGCCGGGGACTTAGAAATTAACTATTCTACTAGATTGAATTTTTACTTTTGTCTATTTAAGTTTTTATTTTTCTATTTTTTTATTTATATCTTAATTTAATACTTTATGATATTTCTTGACATGGCATCTTAGAATGATAATTGGTCGAATAGTGTTTATTCTAATTGTGACGATCCTTGTCCATATTGTGGAGGACCACACATGTGGCAATATTTTCCATGTCAATCTAATGTGTGGAATTTTTGTAATGAGTGTGGTTGTCAAGGTGGCCATTGGGATGGTTGTCCTAATTCTTATTATCCTTCTCAGAGCTTTTATTGTAATGTTTCTAATAATGTTAATGAGTTTGATAGGAGCGAGGAAGTGGAGGATATGGAAAGTGTGGCTCGTATTATGGACTTGATGAGACAAGCAGCGGAGCAGCAGAACATGATAGCCGAGCAACAAGTTCTTGATGACTTAGCTATCAAAAGACTCCAGGCTAAAGTGGATGAATTAATGGCCAATTTCCAAGAAGAACCTCAACTCGATGAAGAGAGCGAGTTCCCACCAGAAGATAATTTTGAAGAAGTAGATATAATGAGCCAATCTTGGCTAGAGGAACAAGCTCAACTAATAAAATCTCATGAGTTTCTCAGTGATGGTCTTTCAAATAAGACAGAGCAACTGATAGAAGAAAGAACTGAGCTCAGGCAAGAGATAGACCTATTTGGCTCAGATATCCATGACCTGCAGGCTCAATTGAATAAAAAGGTTGAGGTGTCTGATGCCCCACCATCATTATTTGTGGATACTGGCTNAAAAGAGAGGATGTCAAAAATAATGCAGTTTTAGAATTGGAGCGTATTGGACCTCATTCTAAACACTTTTCAACATTGTGTTTGGTTGGTGACATGGGAATTAATCCAGTTGAGCATATAGAGGAGTTAATGGATGAGGGACAAAGTGTTTATATTCTGAAATTTGTGATGCCAAGAAGACAAAATGACATCCTTCACCCAAGGGCCAAGAAGTGCAAGATGCGATACCCATTGTTTGGTCCCTTCATTTTTACACCACCACCCCATGAACGTGAAAGAAAAATTGATGCAAAATTGGGGACACAATTCATATCCTCAAAGTGGAAGGAAAAGTGGTGAAGTAGCAGAGTCGTGCCACGACTGTAAAAAAGGCGCTTGTTGGGAGGCAACCCATCCTGTATATCTTTTCATTATTTGTAATTTTTTTTGTGTTATTTTTATTTTTCAGAGTAGGGGAAGTCTGAGTACCCAAAAGTTGAAGCTGAGGGGAACATTTGAGCTTAAGTGTGGGTCATCCCGACTCTAAAAGATTGAGAATCATGCCCGGGTTATGCCCGAGAGGGTATCAGGGAGTATTTCTCACCCTTGTTTTAATTTTTTTTTGTTTGTGATTATGCATCGAGGACTATGCATAACATAAGTGTGGGGTGGGGAAACTACTTTCTGAAGTGTAATTGTATAAAATAATTTATTTTTTTTAGAAAGAAAAAATTTGGACTTTTCCCAACGATGGATCTGTTGGACAATTTTCTTGAGGGATAAAGTCCGATTTAAAAACACAAAAAAGATTTATTTTTATTTTTTTAAGAATAGGTAGGTAGTATCCCTTGGTTTTTCTTTGGGCTCCGGTTCTTTTCCAAGGGTGTAACTTGAACCGGGTACTTTAAAATTATTAATTTTTTTTTAGAGTAGTTAGGAAGGAACTTAGTTACCCTATGACATGTTTGGTGCCGGCATATTAGGTTATGACATACATTCTGCTTTCCCTTATATTTGGGTTGACAGGTGATGCTGAGAAAAATAAATAGGCCTAATTTGTGACGCCTTAGCTCAGTTGTTTGACTTGTATGCTACATAGTGTAATATTGCTTAATTCTCTCAATTTTGTGTGCTTGCTTGACTTGAGAGTTGAATAAAACCGTTGTGATTGAGCCATGTGCAATGTGTGAGGTTTAGTGATTTTCTATGCTATCCTGTGTAGTCTAGAACTTGCCCCGTGTGTTAATCTAAGCGAAATTGTAGGTTATGCTAGTCTAGGAGATGACGTAGGCGTTTTCTTGCTTGATCATGGATGTGCTTGTCACATAAGAATTAAATTTACCATTTCTAGCCCCTTTGAGCCTTTAGACCTTTTCTTTGGTACCCACATTACAAGTCGTACCCTTCTTTTGTTCTTAAATTGAGATTTTTGCATATTTTCCTCCTAAGACACTTAGTCGTTAAAAGAAGTAAGGTGAGATATTGGGGATTAGTTTTTGAGTGGAGCCATGTAAGGGCCCGTTGGTGCACAAAAATTGTATTCAAAAGTCACTAGCCATTGAATCTTCATGTATGGAGTGTGTATAGGAAAGAAAGAAAAAAAGTGATAGTAAAAAGTATGTACAAAAAGATACACACCTCCAAGTTTTTATTGATTTGTGCTAGTGAAAATAGAGAAGTGCTTAATTGAAAAAGGGCTATGTTGAATATGAATTGGTTGAGAAGAATATGTGTTGATTTGTGAAGGTTGTGTATTAAAGTTCTTAGGAGGGTTAGTCACTAATCCTAAATATATCATACCCGTCCCTTAGCCTACATTACAGCCTTAAAAGTCCTAATTGATCCTAGATTTGGCTAACTTGAATTAGTGGAGATCTACACTACGGGCGAGCTTATGGTACGACCACGGGATGCATATGAATTCTTTGTGAGACTGAGAGTGAGAGCATTTGTTCAATTGTGTGATGTCCTTAAATTACGTTCAAAAGCATATTTGAATGTGTGGACTAGTTGTATTCACTCTTTTGTTTGTTGGTGAGGGCACATGATCTCATGAATGATTGGGAATGTTGTAAAATTTCTTGTTGGGTAAGTGCGTGAATTGAGAGGGCTTAGTGGTTGCAAGTTGACTCTTGAGGTTGGGTGGTTGCAATTAGGTTGTTGGTATGATTGATTAAATTGTTATACTTGGGCGTGTTTAAAGAAGGGAAAGATTGTGAAACTTTGTATGTCCGTACTTGATTGCCGGTATCGATCATAGTTAAGAGGTAAGGTGTGTGATTAAAATGTAAAATACTCCTTGATAATGAACTTGATACGTGTAAAAGGGTAGGAGATTGTCCCATTGCTCGAGGACGAGCAAGAGTCTAAGTGTGGGGTGTTGATGCGTGGCTAGGATTCATGGTTTTAAGCATTATATANAAAAATACGCTCAAGAGTCGAAAAGGAGTGACCCGGGCGTTTGGCCCCTAAAGCCAGGCCTGCCCTGGCGTTAGTGGGGCGTTTGGCCCCTAAAGCCAGGGTCAGCCTGGCGTTAGTGGGGCGTTAGAGCCCTAAAGCTAGGCCTGCCCTCACGTTAAGGGGGCGTTTGGGGCTTAACGCCTGGGTTCCTGTCCGGTCAATTCCGAGTTTTGAAGGTTTTAAGTGTTTCCCGGTTGGAATAGAAGTCTCCTACAAACATATAAATAGACCCAAGAAGACAACTTTGGGAGGGGGATTGATGGGGAGGAATACACACCACGCTTGAAAGAGGCTTCTACTTAGTTTTTCTTCTCTTCTCTTCCTTTAATTTCATAGTTTATTAGTTCTAGAGTTTTGGGTGCTACATGAACGTTGTAGTTTGAAGCTTGAATTGTTCTTATTGGTTTATTTTATTGGTTTATTTATTCAATCTTGCGCTTAATTATTTGATTGCTTGATCACCAATTGAATACTATCTACGAATCTAGGATTGAACTCGGGAGAGGGAATTCTAGATTGCATATAAGATTGGGTAGAGCAAGATCTTAACCCTTCAGGGGAGCGGATTTGCGGTTAGGATAGGAATATACCTAATCGCCTTGCTTGGTTATTATACGGGAATTGTTAATGCGTTCTTGTTAATCCTAATTTCATAGGAATATAGGCTTTAGGTTAGGCGTTAAGTTGAGTCCTTAATACCTTCCAAGCAACTCTTCAAACAAGTCAACTCAATCTATCATAGCATAAGGAGATACAAACTCAGTGTTGAGAAAAGACTAAGTTTGTAACTTAAACTAGTAGCTCGTTTATGTAAATTTGGGCAGCATCTCCCCTGTAACAAGGCCGTCCTCCAATAACATATACCAAAAACAACAAGAACAAAACAGTAACAACATGTATGCATTATTTCCCAACCTTATATCCACCAAAATATATCACAAAATAGCCCAACATACCACAATCTCTTCATACACAAAATGACCACCGTAGAAGTGTCAAACGACCCAGAAATGTTATGACGAACGACCAGCCCACCACCCTTCCTCCTCCAAAACTCCAAAAAACAGTAGTGAAATACGCAGCCCAACAGCAACATAAAACAGTCCACAAAACATTCAGCTACAAGTGAATAACTCTAGCTCACGGCTTTTGATCACCGTCCCGTGAGTTCTTACAAGTATAGAACGAATTACCATGAATTTACAGCAGAAAAAATGGATGAAAGAGAGCATTAAAATTACCTTATTTTTTGGATAGCTCAGCCCTTATCTTGGTTCTTCAAATTCTAAGTTTTACCCCAATTAGAACTTGAAAGGGAGAGAAAATCAATTAAGGTTTGTGGGTAATTTTTGGAAGGAAGTTTGCAGGGGTTTAGGTATGGTTTTTTGTGATATATAATGAGGGTTATATTGCAGGATATAAGACCTTAAATAAGCTCTTTGTACGACCCGCAATTGCTTCTTTTTGGGCTCTCATTTAACCAAGTAGGTGACACACCTACTTGTCACCTAGCAGCATGTGCAGTCTCGCAAATATACATATGTCTCTCTACTCTGATGTCGTATCGACAAACGGTTAAATGAATTAGAAACTAGACTCTTAGATCTTAAATTTGGTAGCTATATCATACCCTAATTCCAAGTATTTTGGGAGAAAAGCCCATCTACATTTGACCTAAGTTTCAACAAATTTGTGAATGTAACGTGTGAAGACCTTTGCCAACTTTTGTTCCAAAACTTGCTTGACTTCAAAACGTAGCACACGACTATCATATGAAAAAATTAACTCATAGAATAACCTCCTTATCATGTAATGAAACACACTCTCACCCTAAAGTACATGTTATAACGTTCCAAACTCGTCGACTTTCGACGAAACTTATTTTCTTCAATTGGTTTAGCTTCTAAGCTTCCCAACCCTATTGGTACGCGTTATTCATGATCTTAAATATTTGTAACCTCCAAGGTAACATGATTAACTTAATTTATATGCTTCAAAATATAATCTTATTTCTGCGCTTACATCAATTGACTTACGACGTACTCTCACGTACGAAAACATGGAGTGTAAAAATAAGGAGAAAAGGGTTGGAGTTCGAATTAAATGAACTCACTACCCGACCTTCGCACCTTCGGTACTTGGGTCGCATCTACGCGCCCGCACGTGCGTATAGGAGGTCCGCTTATGCGGAATGGGACTGGGCCCTTGGAGCCGCATCTGCGGATGGATTTCCGCTTCTGCGGTCCTGCTCCTGTGATGAGGAGTCTCCATCTGCGGAGATCGAAGTAAAGGTCCTGGGTCGCATCAGCGGGCGGTCGCTCGCACCTGTGACCAAAGGCTCGCAGGTGAGGGCACACCAGATCTGGTGCACCAGCAGCCTTGGTTGAGTTTTACCTTAACTCGCGCATCGCCTGAATGTCACACGAGCCATCGGGGATCCAAACCAAACATGCACACAATTCTAAAAACATCCTACGGACTTGCTCGTGCTATCAAATCACCAAAATAACACCTAAACTACGGATTTAGCATCAAAACTAATGAATTCCTCAAGAACATTTCAAATTCACTATCTTCTCAACTGGACGTTCGAATCACGTTAAATCAACTCTGATTTCCACCAAATTTCACAGTTATGAGTTAAATATTATAATAAACATGTATCGGGAACCAGAACCAAAATATGGGCCCGATACCAACGATTTCAAACATCAATCAATTTCTTTAATTCCTTTAAATTTCAGTCTAACAATTTTCATCAAAAATTCATTTCTCGAGCTAGGGACCTCAGAATTCGATTTCGGGCATACGCCCAAGTCTCATATTTTACTACGGACCTCCCGGGACCGTCAGAATACGGTTCCGAGTCCTTTTACTCAAAATGTTGACCAAAGTCAACTAAAATCAATTTTAACCTCTCAAAAAATATTATTTCATATATTTTCACATAAAGGCTTTCCGGATTCATGCCCGGACTACGCATGCAATTTGAGGTGAATAAATATAATTTTTCTAAGGCTAACGAGCCCAGAATGGAGTCTTAAATCATAAGATGACTCTTTAGGTCATCATATCCTCAATGCTCACAACAAATAAGAACAGGGAAAAGGGGTAGAGAGTAGAGAAAACTCCTTATGTGGTCTGTGTCTGTCCTCAACATGGACGGGGTCTCCAGCATGCATAGGCTTATCAGCACCCTCCATATCCTCTAACTGGATCTCCACATCCTCTGACTGATGGACTACGGGATTGTTGAGCATCTGAATCAGCTCCTTAGCATTATGTGAAGTGGCAGCCAGTTCCTCAGACTAGTCGGTTGCTGCCTCTGATGCCTCAGGCACTGCTACATGTGTTGTTGGGACTGTCCTCTCCATGAGCAAGTCTAGTGGAATATCACCAGCAGAAGCAATCTTCTCAACCTCTTTGCTCAAGTTCTCCACCGACTCTTTAGATGCCTGAGTCTTTCGCATCTTCTCCACTTGCTTCCCCAAATCCTTGATAATCCTCCCATGTGTATCAAGAGTCTCCCGGACCTTCTTCTGGTTGTCCAGAATCTTCTTCTGGTTGTACAAAATCTTCTTCCAAGAGTCCTTCACTGATGGAGGTACCTGAAAGTCTGATGGGGCTGAAGACTGTGTTGCCACTACACTAGATATGGCAGCCAACTTTGTGGTAGTTGCCTGCATCCAGTGGACACTGACAGTGGCACTAAGAGGGATGGTCCAGAAGATGGAAGAGGCATTACTGCTGCTCCGGTAGAAGTACTGGCTGCTGTGGAGGGCTTGACAACTGACCCAGTGGACACTACCCCTGGCTCTTCAGACTGGCCAGTGGAAGTAGCGGCTTTACCCTTGAATTTAGGGTTGTCTGCACCCTGGAGGTGATACCATGAGAAAGGCTTCTTAGCCTTCACCTCAACGTCAAAATGCCTCTTCTCTACTCTTTGATCTTGGAAATACTCAGTGAGGAAGTAGGGGTTGGGATAAGATCTTTCTTCTTTCTGGACTGCATTGAAGATGTTGTAGGACATCAAGTTATCCACATTAATAGGATAACCTACCATGATGGAAGATACCAATACTGCCCGGGGGAGTGGAAGGACATTCTCATGCTGGCAAGGGTCAATACGGCTACAGACGAATGTTTGCCACCCTTTTGCTTCAAAGTTAAGGGTGGCTCTGAAAATATGAACTCCTGATGTGAGCAATGCAGGTGTTGTCCTCGGGATAGCTAGTATCTCAGCTAGCCATGGGCGAACTGCATCACCCAAGGCTAGCTTCTCTAGGTATTGCACTGCATGAACCTCCTTGAACCCTACATATCTGTTCGGTGTGAAGCCATCAAACCGGATTTTCAAGTTCTGGACCTTCGTCACCTTTGTACCCCTTTTGATGTGGGCAACATTAGCATAAAATTCTTTGACGAGGTATTCATTAGCATCTAGCAAACGGTCGGTGAACCATTTCCATCTTTTTCTCTCCATAAATTGCATTAGGACATTCGTATTGTGTTGTCTTAGGTATTTGGTTATGAATTGTCGCTCAAGAATGAGCGACCTTTGGGGACACCATTCCCGAAACTTGGCGTACGCCTTCTTACTTACAAATCTATCAGCCCACACCTCCGATTTCCTTGATCTAGCCAGGCCTCCCACAAATGTGTCACCCCCTCTCCCGTCATACGGGACCTCATCATCATCATCTAAATTTATTGGGGCAGTTGTTGTAGCTTAGGTGTTGTAGAAAGTGGGGAAGAGGGCTCAGATGCCTGACTACCTCCCTCTGAACCTTCAGAAAAATCAAAGGAGGAGGTAGGTTCATTGACTAAGTAGAGTCTACCGGGTAATTGTTGTGATTGTGCCCCCGGTTGTGCTTGTATAGAATCCCCCTCAGTTGTTTCCCGGGATGGGAGGTATTCACTGGTGTCTGAGGAGTCCAGAGGAGGTCTACTGAGGGTATTCTTCTTACCCAAGATTTTCTGGACTGATAATGGCATGTTTGGTTTTCCTCGACCTCGGCCTCGGGAGGATTCTGCCTTACCTTTGGAAGTATCACCTATACCATGTGAATGCACCATTGTCTGCAACACACAAGTAGTGAAAGTCAGTTAGAATTGGGGCTTATCATGTGTTAAAGAGTTACAGTTGAAAGTAAAGACACAGCTTCTTAGAACAGGGCAACACAGAGCACACAAAAGTGAGTGCGGCTGCGGACTGCCCATCGCGAACCGCATAAAAATGAGTGCGGCCGCATAATACCCATCGTGGACCGCACAAAATTGAGTGCGGCCGCATAATACCCATCGTGGACCGCACAAAATTGAGTGCGTTGGGGAGATCCTAGGTTCAGACTACTGGTTATCTGAAGGTACCTAAGCGCGGACCGCATACTTTTGAGTGCGGCCGCGAAAACCCATCGCGGACCGCACAAAATTGAGTGCGGCCACATAATCGATTTGTTAGGTCTCTGAAGCTTAATTGTACGGACCGCACAATATTGATTTCGGCCACCAAAATCCTACCGCGAACTGCAGAAAATTGAGTGCGGCCGCACAATCTTAGCAAACACAAGTTCCTTCAAGCTAGGGTATCGCGGACCACACAATTTTGTATGCGGTCGCATACCCTAGCATGGACCGCACAAAAATGTGTGTGGCCATGAAATTCAAATCAGAACGGCACTGAAGTACGATTAATACTAGGGTTTTCACTAATTAGTCATGATTTGTGGCAATTAAACAAATAAAGCTACTAACCCCAACCTACATTATGCATTCAAACACTACCCATATGTTTCGAAGCAAGAATTAAGCATCAATTTGACATATTTGGCATGAACCTAACCCTAGATAAAACAGAAAACTAAAACAAAGAGAAAAGAAAAGAAAAATATGAAATTAATTCATTGAAATCAACATACCAGTAGTGAAATGTAGTAGTAAATCAGCACTTAATAAATAAGAGATGAGATTGAAAACAAGGAAGTGCACTGTGCTTTAGTTTAGCTTGAGTGGTCAGAGTGTGTAAAGTGTGAACAGTCTTAGAAAGGTCTATTTATACTCTGACCCTGTTGGCCCACAGACTTACCTGAGTATGGCAGCACAATTTTGGTACGGTCCGCACTCGTTACCTTTTGTACCTCAACATCTGATTTAGTGGCGTAGTCCGCATAAAAATGGCTGTGGCCACACAATTTGTGCGGTCCGCAAAATTTTGTTCGCGGCCGTGAACTTTATTGGGATTTTGTCAGGCCAAACTTCAAAGAGTTGAAGTTTTCCCCATTTCAGCTGTGCGACAACACACACAATTGTGTGGCCACGAAGGGTTTGTGCGGTCCGCATAACTTTGGCGCGATCCGCACAATTTCACCATTTGGACAAATTTTTTCCTTGTCAATTTCCTGCACAGCACAGCACAGCACAGCACAGCACAGCACACCCAATTCCTGCATACACTTCATAACCAGTTAGTCCAAAAAATGCCTAATCTAAAAAGAAAATCAAGATAAATAAAAACCCATGGGTTGCCTCCCAATAAGCACCCGATTTAACGTTGCGGCACGACGCATGTTACCATAATTCATTTGAAATAGACCAATGCCACAACATGGACATCATCAACCTTACCAAGGTAGTGCTTCACCCGGTGCCCATTGACTCTAAAGATCTCACCATTCTTATTTTTCAAATCTAGAGCACCAAAATGAGTCTCATGTACCACTTCAAAAGGACAACTCCACTTTGATTTAAGCTTTCCAGGAAACATCCGTAACCGAGAGTTGAATAAAAGAACAAGGTCACATTCTTTGAATTCCTTATTCCGGATATACTTATCATGTAGGTACTTCATTTTGTCCTTATACAAGGATGAACTGGATTAAGCATGGAACCGGAACTCATCAAGTTCATTCAATTGCTCCACCCGAAGATTGGCAGCTACATCCCGCTCAAGGTTAAATTTCTTCAGCGCCCACATGGCCTTTTGCTCTAATTCCACCGGAAGGTGAATGCTTTCTCAAACACCAACTGATACGGAGACATACCAATTGGAGTCTTGTAAGTTTTTCTATAGGCCCATAGAGCATCGTCAATTTTCCTTGACCAATCAGTCTGATTTGCATGGATAGCCTTGGATAGAATACTCTTGATCTCCATGTTGGAGACTTCAACCTGTCCATTTTCCTGGGGGTGATAGGGGTTTGACACCTTGTGAGTGACACCATACTTAAAGAGTAAAGTGTCAAAGGATTAGTTGAAAAAATGAGAACCCTCATCACTAATGATGGCCCTTGGGGTGCCGAACCTTGTGAATATGTTTATCTTCAAGAAAGCCACCACACCCCGTGCTTTATTGTTGGGAAAATCTACAACTTCAACCCATTTGGAAACATAATCCACAGCAACAAGAACATAGGTGTTCCCACATGAGCTCACAAATGGACCCATAAAGTCGATGCCACACATATCGAAAATATCAATCTCGAGGATGGTGGTGAGAGGCATCTCATTTTTCTTGGAGATCCCACCGGCCCTTTGGAAATCATCACAATGCTTAACGAGCTTGCTAGCATCTTTGTACAAGGTAGGCCAATAGAATCCACAGGTTAGGACCTTTGTAGCAGTTTTCGCGCCACCATGGTGACCACCATAGGGTGAGGAATGACAAGCTTCAAGAATACCCAATTGTTCTTCTTCTGGAACACATCTCTGGATAACACCATCAGTGCAAATTTTGAAAAGATATGGCTCGTCTCAATAATAATCCAAGCAGTCCTACTTGAGCTTCTTCCTTTCGTTTGAAGAGAAGTCATTTGGGACAATGCTGCTCACAATATAGTTGGCCACATCGGCAAACCAAGGCATCCCGTTCAAAGACATGGAAGGGATTTGTTCATCCGGAAAAGAATAATTGATCTCAAGGCCATCATAGGGCAACCCCTTATCCTCCAATTGGGACAAGTGGTCCGCCACTTGACTCTCACTCCCTTTGTGGTCTATGATTTCAAGATCAAATTCTTGTAGAAGAAGTACCCACCGTATCAACCTAGCCTTGGATTCCTTTTTACTTATCAAATAACGAAGTGCCGCGTGATCGGTGTGCACAATCACTTTGGTACCCATGAGGTACGGGCGAAACTTTTCCATAGCAAATACACTGGCTAAGAGTTCTTTCTCGGTCACCGTATATTTGGCTTGGGTGTCGATCATGCTCTTACTGGCATAGTAGACCGGATGGAATATCTTGTTGATTCTTTTCCCCAATACCGCTCCTACCGCCACATCGCTAGCATCGCACATGAGCTCAAATGGTAAGCTCCAATTTGGTGCGATAATGATGGGAGTGGTAGTCAACCTATACTTGAGTAGCTCAAATGATTTCATATAATCATCATTGAACACAAATTTGGCATATTTTTCCAACAACTTGCACAAGGGATTAACCCCTTTTGAGAAATCCTTGATGAACCGACGGTAAAACCCTGCGTGACCTAGAAAGCTCCTCACTCCTTTGACAGAAGTAGGAGGGGGGAGCTTTTATATCACTTCAATTTTTTCTTTATCCACTTGATTACCATTCTTGGAGATCTTACGGCCGAGGACAATGCCATCCTCGACCATAAAGTGGCACTTCTCCCAATTAAGCACCAAGTTGGTCTCTTCACAACGTACCAATACCTTATCAAGATTATCCAAACCCTCTTCAAAAGAATCTCCCAAAATAGAGAAATCATCCATGAAAACCTCGAGGAAGTCCCCCACCATGTCAGTGAATATTGCCATCATACACCGCTGAAAAGTAGCCGGTGCATTACATAAACCAAAAGGCATCTGCGAGAATGCGAATGTGCCATATGGACAAGTGAAGGTGGTCTTCTCTTGGTCTTCAGGTGCAATAAGAATATGGTTATATCCGAAATACCCATCCAAGAAGCAATAATAAGCACGTCCGGCTAGCCTATCCAACATTTGATCAAGAAATGGAAGCGGAAAATGGTCTTTTCGAGTCACTTTGTTGAGATTCCTATAATCCATGCATACTCTCCAACCGGTGGCAGTTCTTGTGGGAATCAACTCATTTTTATCATTTGTAATCACATTCATGCCCTATTTCTTTAGGACACAATGATATCGGCGAAGTCCATGAACTATCAGAAATAGGGTAGACAACCCCTACATCTAACCACTTGATGATCTATTTCTTGACTACCTCTTGCATGGCCTCATTCAACCTTTTTTGATGTTCCACGGAGGGTTTGGCATCTTCTTCCAATATGATTTTGTGCATGCAAAAGGAGGGGCTTATACCCTAAAAATCTGCCAATGTCCAACCAATCGCCTTCTTCCTCCTTTGGAGCACCGCAAGGGTGGAATCTACCTGCACGTTAGTTACGCACGAGGAAAGAATAACATGTAATGTGGAACAAGGGCCTAAGAACTCATACCTGAGGTGTGAAGGCAAGGGCTTTAACTCCAATGTGGGAGGCTCCTCGATTGAGCACTTTGTTGGTGGAGTCTTCCGGTTCTCAAGGTCCAAGGAAAATTTTTGGGCCCATATGTCTATGATCCCATTACTTGCAGAGCATTGACACATTCTACCAAGCCTTCCTTCTCATCTTCATCATGATTGAATAACACAGCTTCCAATGGGTCTTCAACATTAATCATAGCACTTGTGTCATCAACAATTACTTCAGTCAGAAGATCCACAAACGAACACACTTCGTTGCTATTAGGCTGCCTCATTGACTTGCAAACATGGATCACAAATTTTTCATCGCCCACCCGAAAGGTGAGCTCCCCAGCTTCCACGTCAACTAAGGCCTTCCCTGTAGCTAGGAAGGGTCTCCCCAAAATGATTGTCACCTCATAGTCAAGTATCACAAAATTTGTGGGAAGTATGAACTTGTCGACCCGAACTAGCACATCATCAATTATCCCCAATGGCCTCTTTATTGTCCAGTCCGCCATTTGCAACCTCATGGATGTGGGTCTTGGTTTCCCAATCCCCAATGTTTTGAACACATAATAGGGCATCAAGTTAATGCTTACCCCCAAGTCACATAAAGCTTTGGCAAAATCGGCACTACCAATAGTGCATGGGGTTGTAAAGGCACTGGTTTTTCTAACTTTGGAGCCATGGAATGCACAATGGCACTCACTTGATGTGTCATTTTGATCGTTTCAAAGTTCATTGATCTCTTCTTTGTTACCAAGTCCTTCATGAACTTGGCATATCCTCGCATTTGTTCTAAGGCTTCAACCAATGGCACATTTATGGACAAACTTTTCATCATATCAATGAACTTCTTGAATTTATTCTCATTTTTCTTTTTTGCGAGCCTTTGAGGATATGGTGGAGGAGGCCTTGTCAAAGGAGCCTTGGCTTTGGGCACTACCGGATCTGGTATGTCTATCATATGTTCCCTAGACGGGTTCACATCATCTTGTGTCTCCTCCACATTTTCATCAATGTCTATCCTCATTTCATTATTTAATTGAACATCATTTCTTGGCTCATCATCATCTTGGACCACCACATCATCATTCACAATCTTTCCTGAGTTTGAGGTACTAGAAACTCCACCTCTCCCACTTCTTGTAGTCACCGCCATAGCATGCCTTGTATTTTTCCCACCCTTCGGGTTCACCACTGTATCACTTGGTAGTTTCCCCTTAGGGAAAGTATTCAAATCTTGAGAATTTTGGCCAAGTTGGACTTCCAAGTTGCGGATATAAGTGTTGTTGGAGGCTAATTGAACATCGGACTCGGAATTTTCTCCATCATTTGCTTGAACATGTTTTCAATCCGTCACATCTCATTGTTAGACAAACAAGGACCTTACGATGGTATGGAGGCGGGTTGTTGGGTTGTTGATACATCGGGGGCCTTTGAAAGCCCGACCCCCGATTTCCTTGATTATTGTTGTTCCAACCCCCTTGATTGTTATTGCCTCCCCAATTACTTTGATTGTTGCCACCCTAATTGCCTTGTTTATTTCCTCCCCAATTGCCTTGATTACCGCAATTTTGATTGTTGTTGTTCCCCCAATTGCCTTGGTTGTTGTTGTTGCCACTATTCCAATTCCCTTGGTTTCCTTGTGATCTCTATTGTTGTTGATTTGGATCATTACTCCGCTAACCTTAGTAATTATTTACATATTGAACCTCTTCACTTTGATCATCATATGAATCATCTTGATTGTACCCACTACCACTTTGCTCAAATTGATCTGGGTTATTCTGAACTTGTTGACCTCGTTGCCGTCTCTTGTTGACCATCATGTTCACTCCTTCCATGGCATTCACTTGTTTTGGACCTTGAACTTGTTGAATCTGAGCCTTGTCTAATTGTTTCATAGTGTTTTTCAACTCTGCTATAGCTTGTCCATGATCATGCAGCTCCTTGTGTAGGTGAATTACATTTTAGTCACCTTGAGGACCATTATCTCTACTTTGCCAAACCGAAGAGGTATCCGCCATCTCATTCAATATTTCACAAGCTTCGAAATACGGCGTGTTCATGAAATTACCCCCTACGAGTTGATTTACCACACACTGATTAGTTGTACTGATCCCTCTATAAAAGGTTTGTTGGATCATGGCCTCGGTCATGTCGTTGTTAGGGCACTCTTTGACCATTGTGTGGTACCTCTCACAAATCTCATGTAACGGTTCATTTGGCTCTTGGTTAAAAGCTAGGATCTCATCCCTTAGCGTCGCCATATGTCCCAGAGAAAAGCACTTTGCTATCAACTTCTCGGCCAACTCATCCCAAGTGTGAATGGAATGGTTAATTAACCTCTCTAGCCAATCTAAATCCTTCCCTCTTAGAGAAAACGGGAAAAGCCTTAACCTCAATGCGTCCTCGGAGACATTAGTCTGCTTGCTCCCCCAGCACGTATCAACAAAACCTTTGAGATGCTTATAGGCATTTTGGTGTGGAGCTCCGGTGAAGAAACCCATCTGTTCCAACAATGTAAGCATGACATTGGTTATTTGAAAGTTGCCGGCCCTAATCCGGGGCGGGAATATTGCACTCGCATAGCCTTCGTTGGGCAACACCCGGTGTGCTGCCCTTGGAGGGTATGGGATGTTTTCATGAGGCGGGCGGCCTCTCCTTTGTGCTTGAGGTTCAAGATGAACCTCATCCACTTGTTCATCATCTACCTCCACCTCTAGTGGTACATTTTCGAAGGCCTCGTTGCTAAGAGCCATTTAGTACCTAAAAGAAATTCACAAACAAAATTAGAAAAACGGAAGGAAAGAAAAACAAAACACAGAAATGCTTAGATATATAGCTAAGGCCGTCTAACTCCCCGGCAACGGCGACAAAAATTGATCAGGTCCAAGCCTACACTACTATTGAGTAGCGAGGTTGTCGATGCAGTTTTAAGCCAACTAAGTTTGGGTTTGATTTCCACTTTAACTTTACTCTAGTGATTGCAATAATTGAAGTTAAGGACAATATTTTTGTTTTTGTTTTCAAGTGTTTAAAAGAGACTAGGGTAGTGACTTCTACCTAGGTGGATATCTAATGGGTAGCAAAATCTAGGGCAAGCTTGATTAGTTGGGATTGTAATATAGCTATCACACCCGGTTACTCACTCTATACCTCTAGGTAGTTTGAGTGATTTTGCCAATTTGTCTTTCTCAAGTCCACATGGGTATTCAAGCAAATCAAGTGATATTATCTCAACTCGGGTATTATTATCTCTAGGTTTAATCCTTTAATTGGGGCTATCAATTTCTTGAGTTCACCCCAATTCCTTGTTAGCCTAGTTTTTCTAGACTTAGTCCCTCTTTCTCAAGTAGAGACTAAGTGATAAAGGCATGAATCAATATTTGCAACCATTAATTCTTGAGTTCTAGCAATAACTAGGATAAATATCACTAACTCATTCACATTCAAGCCCTAAAATCAAATACCCATTAAATACCCACACTAGGGTTGGGTCATAACCCTAGCTATGGGTTTAGCTACTCATGAAAATAGAATAAATTAAAGATGAAATGAAGAGAAAATCCATAATACTAGATTAAGGGATGAAAATCTAACGTTAAGAAGTAAATATAGTACAAAATTTCCCAAAATGAAATATTCAGCTGTCTCATGTGCTCTTATAAAACATGACATAACCTAAAAATGACAAAAAGTTCTACTTATACTAATCTGAAGATATCTGACAAAAATGCCCTGCAGAGGTTGTGCGGCCGAGTAATTCTGAGTGTGACCGCACTCTTGCTTTCGAGGCCGCATAATTCTGATGCGGTCCGCGTTCTTCTCTTTTGGATCTGGGTTGAGCTGAACTTTCACGGACCGCATAATTCTAAGGGCAGTCGCGCTCCAGATTGTTGATACCTAATTTTTCCTCAAATTATTTTCAAATTTGCATATATGCTTTCAAAATCACTCTTTGTAATAAGGAGTATTTTTTCCTATTTCTCTATATTTGTATTGAATTATCTTCATGTTTATTTAATATTTCATATTTAAATAATTATCCATAAATTATGTTATAAATAATTTCAAAATTTTTCTCAGCTCGGTATATTATTTGTAATCATTTTTTATCCAGTAGAATTCAATTATTTCACAAATTAGCCAATTGGGTCTCATTTAATTTTCATTACAGCAATTTTAATATTGTGGCCCAATTGGACATTTTGTATCGTTTCGCTTCAAAATTCATGCATTTTTACACTTGATATAATCATTGTAATTTTACCTATTTAAGCTTAATTTCATTTGTATATAATTATTAGCTATTTTAATTAATTAATTATCTATTTTTTACGGGTATTTAACACCTAGCCACATTTATTTAAATTCTAGCCACATTCAACCCAATCTTTAAACCCAATTAACCCCAACCCATCAGATTATCCAACCCAGCCCAATCCTAAAACTAACCCGACCCAACCCCCAATTTAATCTGAGTCGTTGATCAAATGAGATCAACGGCCCAGATCCATCCTTACCTTAATTAATCCTAACTACCCCCTCCCCTCCCCGACCCCTCATTTTCGAGACCCCTCGTCTCTCTATCTCTGGTCTCTCTCTTTACTCTCTCTAGAACCTTCCCTGGTTCACCTTCTTCTCCGATGGAGCTCAGCCCGTCTCCAGCCACCTCCGACCTCTCTCCTTTCGACTACGAGCCTCCATGACGCCTCATCTCTCCGGTTCACCTCATCTCTGAAGCCTTCGAAGGTCTCGACCATGCCTACTGGCTGCTGGGGTTCCAGCTTGGGTTGTTTCCGGCCCTCTCCGGTAGGGTTTTGACACGACCATGCCATAACCACCACGATCTTTGAGTTCCACGGCAGGTTCTACGATTTTCTCTGGTTTCTTATGAAACCCTAATTTTTGCCTAAACCTCTTAAATCTATGGTATTTTTAACGATTTAAACATTTTTCTTCATGTTTTACACTGTTCTCAACACATTCTCTAAAAATCTTCAGTTTTAAAATGTTTTGGCTTCCCTTTTTAAAATTAGGGTTTCTCATAACCTCTTCTATGTTGGGTTTTAATTAATTTTGTCTTCGCTCTTAAGTCTATTCCCTTCATATTGTGATGGTTCTGTGATTATTGTCTCGCCTATGTTAAAACCCTAATTTTTCTATGATTGATTCTGTGTGTCAGCATGACTCTCTCTTTGTTTAAGTTTTTGTACCTCTAATATGTTCTACTGAGTTCTAAAGGCCTAACCTACTCGTGTTATCTATATATGATTCTTTATGCATCTCTGAACTTGTCCGTGCTATGATTATTAGCTTCTCCATATATGTGTTGAAATTTGGAGCATGAATCCCTCTTGACTGACCTTGATTCCCTTATTGATTGATAAGATTGAGAATATTTCTTTCAAACGGTCACGACCCTATTTCGGAGTCGTGATGGCGCCTGTCGTGGAACCATGCAAGCCTCCTTATTTAACTAAGCTAAATTCAATTCCCAGTAAAAATGTGATTTTTAAACAAATTTATTAATAAAATTAAGAATCTGAAATTAAAACAATATTTGAAAACTAAATTTAAACCTCCAATCCCCGGATCTAGTGTCACTCAGTCATGAGCCACTATAACATAAAGTAAAGAAAAGGAGAAATGGACAACATTGTCTCAAAATAAAAGCAACAGGTGGAATAAATAAAGAGAAGGCGAGGTCGCGATCGCCAGCTGCTACCTCGACAACTCCACTAGAAACTCTGACTGCAACTCAAAATCCGCTTCCGGGTCCCTGTGTACCTGGATCTGCACACAAGGTGCAGGGGGTAACGTGAGTACACCAACTCAGAAGTAACGAACTCAAACTATGGGCTGAGAGGTAGTGACAGACAAAACCTCAATTATGTTACCATAAATAATATGCAGAATTTAGACATGCTAACAGTTTATTAGGATGAGAAAATATACCAAGTATGCATGTATACTCTACATGCCATCATCAAATATATGTTATGAAACAAGTATGGATATGCACATAGTGCTCACAGCTCTCCCACAGAAGTCCACTCAGTACTATATATGGCTCTCAGGCCCAAGGAAGTTCCATCCCGGAATATGCATAAACACCGGTGACCGTGGTCACTATGTACTGAGGAAAAAGGCCAATCCAGCCCCCACGGAGAAGATCCATCTCCGGAGTACAACACTCGGAAGATTTCCATATCCAGGGAAGATCCATCCCTCTCATAACATTAGCTTCGGACAAGATCTATGCCCAGGGAAGATCCATCCCTCAATATCTCTTCGGACAAGATCCATGCCCAGGGAAGATCCATCCCTCAATATCTCTTCAGACAAGATCCATGCCCAGGGAAGATCCATCTCTCAATATTTGCGCTCACTGGAGGTGTAAAGACTCCGGAGGGACCCTAGTGGCCCAAGCGCCATATCAAGCCAACGAAGGCATGATTTAAATATCACTGCAGTGTGCAGTCCATTCTCATAACTGTCTCAATAACAGGCTCTCGACCTCACTCAGTCATTACTCTTCAGTCTCACTCACATAGATCACAAATGGCTCCATCAGCCCGAAACAATGATAAATAAGCATGTAGTTAACAATACTGAGACTGAGATATGAAATGATATGCTATAACAGGACTGAGTGTATGACATCAAATAATCACAATATGAGACAGCAATATACGACCACTCGGGTCTTAGCATCTCCGGTGTGAAGCCTAGCATTTATACTTAACATGATTTCTAACATGTTCACAATTACCACATTAATAGATGCACAAATATCAGCATGGAATAATCACTAAGCGATGCCATGGGATAAGCCAGGCCACAAATACTCGGTGCACGCCCTCACGCCCGTCACTTGGCATGTGCGTCACCTCAACAATAGTCATAAATCATTTAGCTCGGGGTTTCGAACCCTCAGAACCAAGTTTGGAAACATTAATTACCTCAAAACCGGCTAAAAACTATTCCGCAGTGCCTTTGCCTCTAAATCCGGCCTCTGAGTGCTAAGTTCAGATTTTTATCATCAAATTATGCTTAAGGTGTGAATCCCAATCAAAAAATATCAATTTAGCTCAAAAACCCGAATTTAGTCAAAACCCGACCCCCGGGTCCACATCCCAAAACTCAAAAATTTTTACAGAAAAGTGTTCTTCGTCCTCCCACGATTCCGTACATATAAAGAATACCAAAATCGGAGTCTGTTTGACCCCTCAAATTGACCCCTAAAGTTCTCTTAATCTCAAGCCCTAAAACCCAAGTTTTCTACTGTTTTTCCACGAATTTACACCATAATCCCGACCTTTGATCACATTTAAACGAGTTTAGAGTCCAAAAATATTACCTTGGTGAAGAACTATCGAATTTCCTCTTCAAAACCCTTCAAAAGCTTCATACCCGGATGAAATATTGAGAAAGGTGGCTAAAATTCGCGAAGGTTGGTTTTTATACCTTCTTTCCAGTGATTCTCGCACCTACGATCACTTACTCGCACCTGCGGCTTCGCAGGTGCGATGCCCCTTCCGCACCTGCGATATCCCTTGGGGTCTCACAATTTCCGCACCTGCGATACACATTCCGCTCCTGCGTAACCGCACCTGCGACTCCCCTTCCGCAGGTACGAAAACACCAGCAAATCAGCACTCAGCAGATTTCCCTAAGGCCAAAAATGCCCGATAACCACCCGATATCAATCCCGAGCCCCTCGGGACCCCAACCAAAGTTATCAACACATCCCATAACATCATTCAAACTTAGTTTCACTCTTAAACACCAAAACTAAAATCAAAACACCAAATTTACATCAAATTCAAGCCTAAGAACTTTGAAATTTCTAAAATCCACCAATGATGCCGAAACTATCCAAAATAACTCCGATTGACCTGAAATTTTGCAGACATATCCAAAATGACATTACGAACCTGTTCCAACTTCCAGAATTCCATTCCGACCCCAACAGCCTATTTTCCACTGCCGACCGGAAATCACCAAAAACTAACTTTTGCCAATTCAAGCCTAACTCTACACCGGACATCACAAAATTATTTCGAGCACACTCCTAAGTACCAAATCACCTAACGAAGCTATTCGAGTTATAGAATCCGCATTCCGAGGTCGTTTACCAATAAGTCAACTCTCAGTTGACTTTTCTCATTATAAGGCTATTTTTAAGGACTAAGTGGCAAAACTTTCACTACAACCATTCTGATTTCAAGCCTACCAACTCTAACACATCAATAACAGTATAACCAACCCATGACCAGTCAAGAATAGTAATTATAATGTAGGTTTTTATGTAACGACGGACCGGGTCGTTACACAAACCCCTGAAAAACTCTGCTTGTTTTTTTAGATTGATTGATTCGCTTACCTTGTTTATTAATTTGCTCTATTTACTGAACTATTCTGAATTTCTGAATTTAGTCTTAATTGTCTACTCTATGCTTAATGAACCCCGAGTCTTTCCTTGTTTAGTCTTGATTGATTTTACTTTGCCTTATATGACTATGTGTTTACCGTTTGAGTTCGAATCCCTTGACTTAAGGGGGTAATTACCTTGATTTCTTGGTTAATAGATTCTGAGTTCCCTATTAATTAACAGACCTTGATTCTTTCCTTATTTAGTATGGTGCTGACTTTATTTACCTTATATGGCTATGTGTCTTTACCATTTGAATTTTAAATCCCATAATTTAAGGAAACCGTGTATTTTTTTTCACACTGATTTGATTCTGCCTTCTGTTATTACCATGCATCTATGATTCTTACCTTATTTTGATCACCTGTTTTTAACTATAAGTACTCATGCTCTTTCATTAAACAAGACACGAACAATACACTTTTCTAAGCTTTCTCTTACACACATTGACTTGTGTTAAAACTCTCTTTTTCTTACAAAAAGTTCTCTCCTCTACTACTCTTCCTTTCTCTTGGTTACTGTTAGCCGGCTATAAGCCAAGGCTAACTATTATGCTCTTGTCTTGCTCTCTCTCATGGCTTGCTTTCCTCTTCACTGGTATGCCTTATTTTAAATTTAAAGCATCATCAACAACATGATTCTCTACTTGTTTTAGTTCTTATTGTTCTTAGTCTGCTTTTATTTATGGTTCTTCTGCGAAACCTGTAATTAGAATACACTCAGCATGCTATTATCTCCCTTGTCATGTGTGTTTTTGGCATATCTATTAGCTGTGTTCATAATTGTGTTGTACCCCAATCCCTTGACCCTCTCTATGTGACTCCTTTATGGTTGGTTCATGGCTATGTCAGAGTGAGCAATCTCTGATCATGCCCAAACCATTCCTAGAACCTTTCGCTGGACTGTTTACCATTAAATGTTCTATCTTCTCCCATCCCCCATTACCACTGTTTGTAATGTCTGAACCTGTTGTAATGCTGTGTGTTTTGACTGTGCATCTTTGATGCTGTGTGAGATTGTTATTTACTCATCTCTTTTGCAAAAACTGTTTTGTCAAACAAACTCCCTGGTTTATGAACTCTCTTTCAAAACTCTTTTTCTTTTCAAACTCACTTCTGGCACTTCACTTTACTCCTAGACTCCTAGGTTCCACCCCCTCAATGTGAGCATTGCTTAGGGACCCCATGAGTTCCCTCTGAACTTTGATGCACTGAGGCTGGTAATTCCACACTGCATTTCTTCAACTTTGGTAATTATATCTGGGTGCTGGTATTGGCCAGGGATCCCACGAGGGCCCTAGGGAGTTTTGCCGCACCCAGACCATGTAAGGCTTTGAAACTCGAAAGGATTGAGGTTGGGAGATATGGGCCTGATTGAAGGCTCTCTATAGAAGTAGCTTCTTACTTCCCTTTTAGTAATGTAATTCATTATTCTTGACATGTAATAATCTGTAAACGAATGCTTGGGGCTGGATAATGGATATGGGAGGGGACTCTGCATGTTTAATATAGTTATGGGTAGAAATCATGATCATAGGATTTACTTTACCTATGTGTGCAATAGTATCATGCTTAGGACATGCATACCATGCATTAGAAACCATGTTTAGGTTGTTTACTTCAGCATCTCTACTATACTCCAATTTACTTTAGAAATCCTATTCATAGCTAATAACTATAATAAAATATGTCGTAATGATACTGCTTCTGCATTTGCATTTAGAAATCATGCTTCAGGACTCATAATCAATGTGTGCATAATCAGTATATATACGGACACCTAGGCAAACCTTAGGCCTAATACTTATTAAAACTAAAATCAATTTTTTTATGTCTTGCCTGTATTAAAAGCGATCTTGAAAATTAATCAGTCTCTTCTGAAAACCTTTGAACCTTGCTGTTTGTCACTACTTTTACTCTTACAACTGATGGATTTTCAAAATGATTCTCCTTTCCTGAAGTTCATGCAAATCATTCTGTTTTTCCTCAACCCTTGCTCTATTTTTAAATTACTAGTTCTTGAAATTGTTCACTCATTCTCCTTTTACTAAAACTCCTTTAAACTACTGGTTCTTGCTTTATTTCAAAGTAAGTCACTCCTGTTGGAAATTACTCTGCTTTATTTAAAATATCGCTTTACTTCTGATTACTCGTTTTCTAAAAGTTATTCATCCATTCTTTCTTACTGAAAACTTCATCACTGTTAAATCCTGCTACTGTCTTTAAATTACTGGATTTCCAATCAATCTCTCTTCTCAAAACTATTCTGTCCTTTTAGATTCCCTGCTTTATCAGTCCTTTGTCAAACTTCTGAAACCTACTGTTTTCTAACTTAAAACTCCTGTTTTAAATCCTTCCTTTGAGACTTTGGTTGTCTTTGAGTCGTGCTATTTATGTGTTTACCTGTGGAGGAATCTGTGAGCCTCTTATCTGCCCTTATGTGTTCCCATATTTGTAGTCCTAATTGTTTTATATGTCGCTTAGAATTTTATCCTTTAAACCTATGGGTTTAACCTAGTACTCACCTTGTAGGATTTAGTCGTCCTAAACACCCTCCGGGACTTATAGAACGGGACGGGTAATATCACTCAATAAGCCTTCATGACCAACATGCGCTTTTTTAATAACCTCTACGGGGTGGGAATGGTAGAATACGGATATGATGACCGGTGCGCTAATACCACGTGTAGCCCCTCTTCGAGGAGTGATTACCGGGTATTGCATTGATGTGATCCGTATTATCTTAAACCTAGGACAATTCTTTTCAAAGGTTTTACTCTGATGTTTTTTCCAAAAAACCATTTAAAGATTTTTATACTTGTTTGAAATCCCCTCTTATATGAACTTTACTTGATATTTGTTTACCGTCTAAATTCACAAACTTCTTGGCTGGGACCCACAGTTGTGGATCTTGAGGAGTGCCTAACACCTTCCCCTTAGGATAACTTCAAGACCTTACCAAATCTCTGGTAATGCAAACTAGTTCATGAGTTATCTACTCTAGGTGCCCTAACGCACCACAAAATCGTTAGGTGGCGACTCTTCCTTAAACCTCTTCCTTTAAGGGGTTGTCCAGAATTTCATGAACCCGATATCTCTGCACCTGACCCGCGCAAGGGAAAAGGGGGGCGCGACACAGATTATGCGGCCGCATAAAAGTGATGTGGTCCGCACTTGCTTGAGTTTGGCTTGAAATCAACTCTCTAATTCTTCATCTTACGGACCGCATAGTTTTGATCGGACGCACAAGGGACTTCCGTAGGCGCACTATTCTGGTGTGGTCCGCACTTCTCTCTTTTGCTCAAATTGTCAGCTCTCTGAATCTCAGTCATCGCACTCCACGTATTTCAATTGCGGTCGCACAGGGATTTTCGTGGCCGCATATTTCTGGTGCGGTCCGCTCTCATCAATTTGCCCAATCACACTCTCTGAATCTACCTCCTGCGGACCGCATAATTATGATTACGTACGCATCATGGATTTTGCGGTCACACAATATTTGTGCGGTCCGCACTTCAGACCTTTTTGCCCAGTCTTGGTTTTTGTCCAACTTTTGACTCCTTTGTGAGTTGATTTTGATCCCTTTGGATCATTTTGAACAACTCCTGCAAGCAAGCATAGTTCATTAGTTTTCGGGAATACCTTCAAGCATTTTTGGCCTAAAACACAAGTAAAAGAGAGCAAATAATAGGTTAAAATCCCTACTTATCAGAGACTCACCAAGGGATAATTGGTGATTGCAAAGGGCGTTGCTCGTGGCACGTTGTACAGGATAAAAGCAGAAATATGCCAAGGTGAATTGAACGCGGCACAGGATGAGATTTCTGTAGATTTGTGGCACAAAAGGATGGGTCATATGAGCGAGAAGGGATTGCAAATTCTTGCCAGTAAATCACTCATTTCTTATGCCAAAGGTACAACGGTAAAACCTTGTGACTTCTATTTGTTTGGTAAGCAGCATAGAGTCTCATTTCAAGCATCGTCTGAAAGAAAATTGAATATATTTGATTTGGTATATTCTGATGTTTGTGGTCTAATGGAAATTGAATCGATGGGCGGTAACAAATATTTCGTTACTTTTATTGATGATGCTTTACAAAAATTATGGGTTTATATTATGAAAACCACTGATCGGGTGTTTCAAGGTTTCCACAAGTTCCATGCTATGGTGGAAAGGGAGACAGACCAAAAGCTAAAACGTCTCCGAAGTGACAATGGAGGTGAGTACACTTCAAGGGAATTTGAAGAGTACTATTCGAGCCATGGGATGAGACATGAAAAGACAGTTCCTGGAACCCTCAGAACACAATGGCGTAGCCTAAAGGATGAACCACATCATTGTGGAGAAGGTGAGAAGTATGCTCAGAATGTCTAAACTGCCTAAGTCATTCTGGGGTGAAGCACTTCAGACAACATGTTACCTGATCAATAGGAGTCCATAAGTTTCATTGGCGTTTGACATCCAAGAGAGTTTGAACCAACAACGAGGTGTCCTACTCGCATCTGACGGTGTTCACTTGCAGAGCTTTTGCACATGTACCAAAGGAGCAGAGAATAAAGTTGTATGATAAATTTGTTCCTTGCATAGTCATCGGATATGGAGATGAAGAGTTTGGATACAGATTGTGGGATCCTATAAAGAAGAAGGTCATCAGAAGCACACATGTAGTCTTCCGATAAAGTGAAGTTGGAACTGCTGATGATATGCTAGAGAAGGCCAAGAATGGTATAATTCATAACCTTGTTATTATTCCTTCTACTTCTAACAATCCCACAAGTGCAGAAAGTAGGACCGACGAGGTTGCCGAGCAGGGGGAGCAACCTGGTGAGGTTATTGAGTAGGGGGGAAACTTGATGATGGTGTCGAGCAAGTGTAGCACCCCAATCAGGAAGAAGAACAACCTCAACCTATGAGGAGATCAGAGAGGCCAAGGGTAGAGTCATGTAGGTACCTTTCCACAGAGTATGTCATTATTAATGATGAAGGGGTTCCAAAAAGTCTTAAGGAGGAGTTGTCCAATTTAGAAAAGATCCAGTGGATGAAAGCCATGCAAGAAGAGATGGAATCTTTACAAAAAAATGGCACGTACAAGCTGGTTGAACTTCCTAAGGGTAAAAGACCACTCAAATGCAAATGGGTCTTTAAACTCAAGAAAGATGGAAATGGCAAGATGGTCAGATACAACGCTCGATTGGTGGTAAAAGGCTTCGAGCAGAAGAAAGGTATTGATTTTGACAAAATATTCTCACATGTTGTCAAAATGACGTCTATTTGAACAATCTGGAGCTTAGCAACTAGCCTAGATCTTGAAGTGGAGCAGTTGGACGTGAAAACTGCATTTCTCACGGAGATTTGGAAGAAGAGATCTATATGGAGCAGCCAAAAGGATTTGAACTAGCTGAAAGGAAACACATGGTGTGCAAACTGAATAAGAGTCTTTATGGATTGAAGCAGGCACCAAGGCAGTGGTACAAGAAGTTTGACTCATTCATGAAAAGTCAAACTTACACAATGACATATTTTGATCTATGTGTATACTTTAAAAGTTTTTCTGATAATGACTTAATTATATTGTTGTTGTATGTGGATTACATGTTAATTGTAGGAAAAGACAAGGGGCTGATCGCAAAGTTGACGGGAGATTTTCCCAAGTCATTTGATTTGAAGGATTTGGGCTCAGCACAACAAATTCTCGGTATGAAGATAGTTTGAGAGTGAACAAGCAGAAAGTTGTGGCTGTCTCAGGAGAAGTACATTGAATGTGTATTGGAACATTTCTACATGAAGAATGCTAAGCCAATAAGCATAACTCTTCCTAGTCATCTAAAGTTGAGCAAGAAGATGTGTCCTACAATAGTGGAGGAGAAAGGGAACATGGCTAGAGTTCCTTATTCTTCAGCAGTCGGAAGCTTGATATATTTAATGGTATGCGCTAGACCTGATATTGCTCACGCAGTTGGTGTTGTAAGCAAGTTTCTTGAAAATCTTGGAAAAGAACATTGGGAAGCAGTCAAGTGGATAATCAAGTACCTGAGAGGTACCACGAGAGATTATTTGTTCTTTGGAGGATCTGATCCAATCTTGAAGGGCAATACAAATGCTGATATGGCATGGGACATTGATGACAGAAAATCTACTACTGGATATTTGTTTACATTTTCAGGGAGAGCTGTAGCATGGCAGTCGAGGTTGTAGAAGTGTGTCACACTCTCTACAACTGAAGTAGCATATATTGCCACTACTGAAGCTCGCAAGGAGATAATATGGTTGAAACGGTTCCTTGAAGAGCTTGGATTTCATCAGAATGAGTATGTCATGTACTATGATTGTCAAAGTGAAATAGACCTTAACAAGAACTCCATGTACCATGCAAGGACCAATCACATCGACGTGAGATATCATTGGATTCGAGAAATGGTAGAGAATTAGTATCTAAAAGTCTTGAAGATTTCTACAAGTGAGAATACCACAGATATGCTGATTTAGGGGGTACCAAGAGACAAGTTCGAGCTATGTAAAGAACTTGTCTGCATGCACTCAAACTAGAATACAATGCTACCTCCTCTAGATGAATGATATTGGAGGTGGAGATTGATGGGGTCCATCTCATTCAAAAGCCAAAGTAATAGGCATATGCCTAAGGAAAATTTCTTTGGTTTGGTAGCCAACTTTGTTGAATTGTCAACATTGAAGAAAAAGAAGGAAAAGTATGTACAAATTGTCAAATATAGTAGGCTTTAGAGAGTGAGGCTTTGGCTATCAAAGGAGAGATTCATCTCTCATTTTTACACACCAACAAAGATATAAAGAAAGAGTGAGGTTTCACAGACAAGGTATAAGAATATAGTCTGTGAGAAAAATAAAGAGTGAGCAATATTGTAATGACCCAACCGGTCATTTTGAGATCTAGCGTGACGTTCAGCAGTTTGAGGCCATGAGTATCTTCCCTTCAGGTATTATTACTTGTACGCGTGGTCGGAATTGAAATTTCGGAAGTTCAGAGTTGATTTGGAAAGCAAATTCTCATTTCGGAAGCTTTAGGTTGGACGAATTGACTAAGGTTGGATTTTTGAGTAAACGGCCTCAGAATTGGTATTTCAAGGTTCCAACAAGTTCGTATGATGATTTTGGATTTGGGTGTATGTCCGGATCGGGTTTTGGATGACCCAGGAGCGTTTCAGCGCCTATTGTGGAAGTTGACATTTTGGAAGAATTTCATAAATTTGGGTTGAAGTGCATTTCAATGTTATCAAAATCTGTTTGGGATTTTGAGTCTGGGAATAGCTCTGTATGGTGATTCTGGTATTGGGAGCGTGTCAAGAAGTGGATTCGGAGGTCCGCAGGTCATTTGGCGAAAGTTAGAAATTTGAAGTTTTTTGAGAAATTTGATCGGAAGGGGACTTTTTGATATCGAGGTCAGATTCCAATTTCAGAAGTTGGAGAAGGTCTGTAATGTCGAATGTGACTTGTGTGAAACATTTGAGGTCAATCGGACGTGATTTGATAGGTTTCGGCATCGAATGTAGAAGTTTGAAGTTCTAAAGTTCATTAAGCTTGAATTGGAGTGCGATTCATGATTTTGATGTTTTTTTATGTGATTTGAAGCCTCGAGCAGGTCCGTGTTATGTTATGGGATTGGTTTGTATGATTGGACGGGGTCCCAGCGGCCTCCAGTGTGTTTCAGACCAAATTGGAGTTGTTTTGGATTGTTGTTGCTGGTGTCGGGTTTCCTTCTTCGCGAATGCAAACCATTGGACGCGCACATGAGGAAGAGCTGGAAAAGCCTTCGCGAACGCGACCAAGGGGACATGAACGCGAAGAAGAAAGGAAGGAGCTGGGCCTAAGGCCATTTGGCCTACACGAACGCGTAGAAGAGAACGCGAACGCAAAGGGGCCGGGTCAGCTAGCCTTCGCGAACGCGATCAAAGGTTGTGAACGTGAAGAGAGATTTCTAGGCGTGAGGTTGTAGAGCTTCATGAATGTGAGGGTTGTGCCGCGTTCACGAAGAAGGGTCGGACTGGGCAATGAGTTGTTTTAAAATGGGAATTTTGCCATTTTCACTTTGTTTCCTCCATTTGGTGCAGTTGTGGAAATTTTCATCTGTGATGTGGTGTCATCATCCTTGTTGAACGCATTAAGGTTCGCCAGTGTTATGGTCTTCATCAATTTGCCTTCGGGGCAGAGTAGTGTGAGATGGTGCTGGAGAAGCGGTTGTAAGAGTTAATGTAATGTAGCAATTTTGGAATTCAAATGGGTGTTTCTAATGTTGACGGCTCGAGGAAGATGATCTTCGGGGAGGTTTAAAGTTGGTAACGATCTATTGGTTCAAGTGCTACAGAGATGGATATTGACTTAAGGCAAAAACTGGGCAGCGAATGATGAGGATGGACGTGTGGGAGGTGTCTTACGGTGGATAAACTTCTAGAAGGCCAAGTGTGAGAAATAGGAGTCGAGTAGTTGCTTAAAAGAGTGAGTTTGACCAAAGTGTGAGAGTGGAAGAGTAGCATATGGGTTCTGTGGTAGGATGACTACACGCCTTGGGAAACGATTAGAGTGATTCGAGATTCATGGTGGACAGTGACTAGGTCTACGAAATTAATTTAGAATATTGGTTATTATACGGGGGAGATGAGATACGACATAATGGAGTTGCCTAATATGAAGAATGATACAACATGTCTTTACATTGGAATGTAATATAGCACCTTTAGTTGATGTCTATGAAGAGTGAACGGACTTGTACAGCTGCTGAATGAGCACGGGCTCAGGATGGGTTACTGATTTTGTAGTAATTATATCCTGTGCAGCAACATTGCAAGATGCCGGCTTGTAAATTCCACATGTGGGTTATCTCCTGTGAGCAGGTTAGCGGTCCCGTGGTTGGTGAAGCTTCTACGAAGAATTCTACTGGCTATGAGTGTTCATGAAATGCTAACACAAGAATTTCGAGGAATTTTGTGGGTTGATTGAGCATGATCATGTCAATGGGGGATAAGGAATCTTGGTGGGTTCCAGAGTTATGTAATGGTAGCTTTAAGCTAAATGGGAGAGCCCCACCGCCTACGATTGGATTCTGTGGTTATCTACTTGTGAGGTTTCTGGTTATCGGCATATTGATAGGTTATTACGATTAAGGAAAGAGAACATCAATGGTAATTTGACCAAAGAATTTGAGGAATGTGTGCTATAATTGGCCTTATCGATCCATGTTCAGGCTTTGGGAAGACTCAGGATTTATGCTTCGCGTAGAGGTGAGTTATAAGGAAGGTGATTCAGTCGGGTGCTTCTTTGAGAAGGTGTTCATGTGCTAGCTAGGCCTTGTATTTGATTATATTTGGGACCAAGTCAGAATGGGTGACTCTCAATAACGGTCCTAGTGGATTCAAAAGTTAAAGTGTGGTGCCTGCGAAATTCGAGTCCGTAGTAGGGTTAGGTATCAAACTTTTGCAGCAGATTTTGAAAAGGGGTCTTGGAGTGTTCTATGTTATCTTCGGTCTGCAGTGTAGCATTGTAAGAACGGGAGAAAATATCTTTGGATTCATGGATAAATTATCAGAATAGGGGTACCAGTTGAAGACGCGAATATGCGCACAAGGAGGGTATGAGATGGTTCGTGGGTTTTGAGACGATGTGGTCTCGTGAAACGGGTTCACTCAGGATGAGTGCGGATTGAGTTCATCATATTTTGAACAGAACCATTGTTATTTCTAAGGAAAGTCCAGAGTAAATTAGAAGAAGTTGGTTCAGTTAGCAATGGTTGAATCAGCATAGTGGTGGCAATGACCAGTTCCTCCAGCGTGTTAAGTTATACATGTGATTTGTGGTGGTACGTGTGAGGCCTGATGGCCGCCGTAATTGATTTTATTCGGAGGCATTCGAGTGTTATGGATTTTTATGTGTATATGGATCCCGAAAGAGTTATGGTGGTTTAGACCACTACCAAAGGTTTGTATTTTCTGCGGTGATGGGAATTCAGTCACGTGTTGCAATGATTCTCCTGAAACGAGTAAAGTGAAGGGTTTCTACAAGATGAAGTGTGTATCCTATTAGTGGTCCAGGAGTTATGATGAAATTATTGGGTTCTCGTGTATTGGTAAGGTGTGGTGAGCAACATGAAATTTGAAAGTTGAGGATTAGGGTTGTGGTTCGGTGTTGACAAGAATGTCACGAGCTCGGATGAGCAGGAAAGGATTTAGATGTTTAGAGTAAGCTGGTATTGTCTTCAGTGTCACCTGTGGTCGGTGTCATGTGTAAGAGGCTTTGTGTACTGATATGCGGATCCTTTGTTGGCTTTACAACATTAGTATGGCCAGTGGTATGGATGTGCAGACTTGTTACCTGGTGTGGAAGATCGAGGAACCATATCCCATGGAAAGATCATATAAGTGTGACATTTAGTCTCTTAATTGATTAAAGCTTGAAACCAAGTATTGGGATTGTGGTACTATCACTAATGTGAGAATTTATGCCTGAAGGGCACTCGGTTCATTTGGTTGTGGACTGTGGAAGTTTGTTCCAAATTTGACGATCGTTCTTGTGTGTCATGGGAAAAAAGGTTATTGTGGATCCCTGAAAGGTTATTGGCCCAATGCGGTACGATCGAATCGGCTTGAGGTCCTTGGATGGATCTAAATGTGAATGGGGGCTCTGTATTAGGCCGGATATGTTCATTTCAGCATAGCATTGTTTATGGAGGAGTATTCATACGTTGGATGTTATTTCGTCGTTGGCTATTTCATGTAATAATGTATTGTGCCATGTGGATTGTGAGGCGGTTTTATTATTCATGCTCGTGTCGAGATCCCATGTAATTTGTGGTGTTGTGAGAGCAAGATGGCTCTCAAGATGCAGGTCATTTATTGCACCTTAGTTGTGATTGAGTTTTGTGGCGTATGGCGCTATCTGTCTCCCCAGGAAATTTATTATGCACTTCACGTGCTTGTGGTTGATGTTTGGGTATTTCATAGATGTGAGCATTTTAGCTCGGTAAGTAATTCATTTATAGATTATTATGTGTGTGTCGGGTGGCACGCCACCTCGAGTACATTGTTTGGATCGGGTGGCACGCCGCCACGGGTATCTTGGTTGGATCGAGTTTCATGCAGCAACGATATTATGTGTGGATCGAGTTACACACCATAATAGTGTGATGTTAAGTAATAGTTTCCCATATCTATTCTCATGTGCTTTGTTTCTCATTTTCTGAGGAAGGTTCATAACATCTTTTCGGATGCTTAATTAGTTACGTGGGCTGAGCAGTTCTTTCTAGAGTTCATTTTTTCCTTTGGTATCACATTCGAGTTTGTAGCTTGTTGGCACATTGTGGCATCATATGAGACTTTTAACAATGTCTGAGGTGGCTTATTGCCTGAGCAGCTTGTACTGGGTGAAACGAGATTTATTGGACATGGCATCAGCGAGATCGAATTTATATGAAGCTTATTAAAGAGAAAATACCGTTATTTGGTTCATAATGAGGTAATGGTTCTTGTCAAGTAGAGGAACTCAGTGATTTATTGACTCGGCAGTTGGTTATGAATTTCTACACATCTCTTGCGTCGTGGAAGCATTACAAGAGTTGGAACAGGACTTATATGTGTCATGAGGTGTGTTGAGAGCATTAGATTTGTGGGATTTCGGTTATTGTAATCAGGCAATGTTATTATGGTCATGTGAATTATGCAGTGTATGGTGTGGATTCAGCAAAGGTATGCAAACATGTATTGGTGAATCCTGTAGTGATTGACACGGTGTTTGTATGATAGAAACGGGCCTGGCAGAGCATTCCGGATGTTGGGATTGGGCTCTAAGGCATATTTGACTAAGTAAAAGGGAAATTCTTCAGGCTGGCTCGAGCTAGTGTGCTCAACTAAGTTATGGTAGCATGGGAAGGTGCACAAGGTATTAAACGGTGATTTCAAACAATTCCAGGGCAGTTCTTAGCACGTTCGAAGACGAACGTATGTTTAAGTGGGAGAGAATGTAACGACCCGACCAGTCGTTTTGAGCTCTAGCACGCCGTTTGGAAGTTTGAGGCCATGAGTAGCTTCACTTCAAGTATTATGACTTGTACGCATGGTCGGAATTGGATTTTGAAAGTTCACAGTTGATCCGGAAAGAAATTTCTCATTCCGGAAGCTTTAGGTTTGAAGAATTGACTAAGGTTGTATTTTTCAGTAAACGATCTCGGAATCGGTATTTGAAGGTTCCAACATGTTCGTATGATGATTTTGGACTTGCGCGTATGTCCGGATCTGGTTTTGGATGACCAGGGAGCATTTCAGCGTCTATTGTGGAAGTTGTCATTTTGGAAGAATTTCATAAATTTGGGTTGAAGTGCATTTCAATGTTATCGATGTCCGTTTGGGATTCTAAGTCTGGGAATAGCTCAGTATGGTGATTCTGGTATTGGGAGCGCGTCTGGAAGTGGATTCAGAGGTCCGTAGGTCATTTTGGGTCATTTGGCGAAAGTTAGAAATTTGAAGGTTTTTGAGAAAATTGACTGGAAGGGGATTTTTTGAGATCGGGGTCGGATTCCGATTTCAGAAGTTGGAGTAGGTCTGTAATGACGAATGTACTTGTGTGCAAAATTTGAGGTCAATCAGACATGATTTGATATGTTTCGGCATTGAATGTAGAAGTTTGAAGTTCTAAAGTTCATTAAGCTTGAATTGGAGTGTGATTCAAGATTTCGATGTTGTTTGATGTGATTTGAGGCCTCGAGCAGTTCTGTGTTATGTTATGAGACTGGTTTGTGTGATTGGACGGCGTATCGGGGGCCTCGGGTGTGTTTTGGACCAAATTGGAGTTGTTTTGGACTTCTGTTGCTGGTGTCGGGTTTCCTTCTTCGCGAAAGCAAAGGAAGTCCCCCGTTCGTGAAGAGGAATTTGTGTGATTGCTGGGTTTGGCCTTTGCGAACGCGAGCCAGTGGACGCGAACATGAGGAAGAGCTGGACAAGCCTTCACGAACACGGCCAAGGCGACGCGAACGCGGAGAAGAAAGTAGGGAACTGGGCCTAAGGTCATTTGGACTACGCGAACACGTAGAAGGGAACACGAACACGAAGGGGCGGGTCAGCTGGCCTTCACGAACGCGATCAAAGGGTCGCGAACGCGAATAGAGATTTCTAGGCATGAGGTTGTAAACCTTCGCGAACACGAGGGCTGTGTTGCGTTTGCAAAGCAGGGTCAGACTTGGCAGTGAGTTATTTTAAAACGGGATTTTGGCAATTGCACTTCATTTCCTCCATGGGAGCCGGTCTTGGAGCGATTTTGGAGCTCCATCTTCATCATCTATATCAAGGTAAGTGATTCCCACATGTTTCAAGTTAAATACTTGGATTATATATGGATTTAGACATGAAAATTTGTATAAATTTGGGATTTTGAAGAAAAACCTAGAAATTGGTGTTTTGGATTTTGACCACGAAATTGGACATGGAATTTGGAATAAATTATATATTTGAGTTCGTGGTGTTATAGATAAAGTTTATCTTCGAAAATTTTTGGAATCCGGGCGCGTGGAACCTAGGGTGATTTTTATTGACTTTTCGAACGAAGTTGGAAATTGTTATAAATTGGATTATAAGAGTATATATTTATGGATTTGCACATTTATTGACTAGTTTTGGAGCGTTGGGCATCAGTTTGAGTTGTTGGAAAGTCTTGGGAGCCGGTATGGAACTTCGGAGCGAGGTAAGTCTCCTTTCTAACCTTGTAAGAGGGAATTAACCCCATAGGTAAATTGAATTAATAGGTGCTTCTAATTGTGGGGGCTACACACGAGGTGACGAGAGTCCTTGTGTAGCTACTGTTATATTTATGTCCGGGTAGTCTAGGACCCAAATCATGTTATATTTGCGATGTCCGCATCTTACTTGTTAATTTAGTTGTTAAAAATATATTGGAACTTGATAAGGAAATTGTAAAAGGTTAAACTTCACCTACTTGAGTTTTGGACGAGTCATTTGACCGTTAATGAGAATTTATATTCCTTTGAACATTAACCCTTAATAAATCTTGAATTGGTTGATTATAGTGTTTTATCTTGTTGTGGAGCGGGCCGAACACCTCGGTAGCAGATAGATGCATCTATGGTTCGTGTCGCTCGACTCTCGGTAGTGCACAATTTATATTTATGTTGGATCGGGCCGTATGACCTCGGCATGATTTGCGCATGATTGATTTGGTTGCTCTGGAATTCATAATAATTGATATTACTTTATTGTCCTGAGATAAAAAATGGTAAATGATAAAAACAAAAATGAATTTGGAAATTCCTTCTTAACAAAGAATTGTTTACTTACTTCATGATATTGAGTTTACCGCCGCTCTATACAATCCATGCTTAATCATATCATCAATATTTTTATTTACTGTCCATAGTAAGTGTCGGAGTCAACCCCTCGTCACCACTTCTACGAGGTTAGACTAGATACTTATTGGGTACGCATTGATTTACCTACTCATACTACACTTGATGCACACTTTTGTGCAGGTACATATGTGTCTAGTGGACCTGTGAGAGTAGAGGCATGGTTATTTGCGGGGACTTAGGTAAGCTGCATTTCCACATTTCGATCCGCAGCCAGCAGAGTCTCCTTCAGAGTTACTTATGTATTTTCCTGTCTAATTTGTATTCCAGACAGATGCTGTATTTTATTTTATCTTCCTAGTTGATGCTCATGCACTTATGACACCGGGTTTTGGGGTGATTATGGGTTGTTCAGTATTGGAATTGTTAAAATATTATTATTTTCTCTGTAAATTCCACCTTTTACTATTTTATAATTGAAGGAAATTAAAATTTCAAAAATACTAAAATGAGAACCAAATTAATTAATTATTGTTGGCTTGTCTGACAACAGTGTCCGACGCTATCACGATCTTTAATGGATTTTGGGTCATGACAGATATTGTAGTGAGATGGGAATATCAAAAGAGGGTCATTTCTTTTGAGTGTTTGTCGCAACCCGGAATTCCCACCATCGGGACCATAATGGCGCCTAACATTTCACTTGTTAGGCAAGCCAACGTTAGAGAATCTTTAAGCCAATTTCAATCAACTACAATAAGTAAAAATAACTAAGCCGAACCGAAATTAATACTGAGTGCGAAATAGCATAAACATCTTTAATATCTAAGTACAACCCAGATCTGGAGTCACAATTCACGAGTTTCTAGAGTTTCTGCAAACAAGGTTTGAAATAAATACAAATTTCTTGAACGAAAAGAGCAGTAAACTGGGGGAAGTGGAAGGGGGATTCAAGTGCTGTGGATGCCAGCAGAACTACCTTGATTCTTCGAAAGCAAATCCAAGTTGAAACGCCATACAGACGGTTGGGACCAATACCAAAATCTGCAAAAGAAGTGCAGAGTGTAGTATGAGTACAACCGACCCAATGTACTATGTATGTGTCGAGCCTAACCTCGACGAGATAGTGACAAGGCTATGACAAGACACCACGTAAAAATAAACTTGTACAGATAACAATATACGTACAACACAATAACAAGTAAAAGCTAAACTTGTGATTTTGTGAGTGGACATGCGAAAATGGGTACAAGATACGGTAAATACTACAGGGAATGATAACAAGAAACTGTCAATAAGCCTTTAACCAGCAAAACGAATAAAACATAATGAACAAAACTACACGGCATCACCATTTGTGCTTTTACTCTCAACCTCACTATGAAACAATAATATCGGCATAGCATCACCCTTCGTGCTTTTACTCTCAACCTCACTATGAAACAATAATATCGGCATGGCATCACCCTTCGTGATTTTACTCTCAACCTCACTATGAAATAATAATATCGGCAAGACATCACCCTTCATGCTCTTACTATCAACCTCACTGTGAAACAATAATAACTTCATGGCATCACCCTTCCTGCTTTTACTCTCAACCTCACTGTGAAACAATAATAACTGCACGGCATCACCCTTCGTGCTTTAACTCTCACTTTCATCATAATCAATAAATACGGCACGACATCATCCTTCGTGCATTAACAATCTCCATTATCATATAACAGTGAACAAAAACAATAGGGAGACAGAATTAGCAAGAACATGCCTCACATCAACAATGTTTCAACAATACTATCCTCAACTTCGGAAAAACAATAGTTGAATATCTCAAATAACTCATAAATGCAAAAAGAACGATCAATTTAATAATTAACTAGACTAAGCATGGATATCATGATCAAGAAGGAAATAAATTGCAAGAAAACTAGTTCCACCGCATGCTTTGACCCAACAACAATGCATAAGTACTCGTCACCTCACATATACGTTGTACCAAATATCTAAACATGTAACAAATAGGCAAAAAATTCATAATCCCTCAAGTCAAGGTTAACCACGACACTTACCTTTCTCCAAAGACCAATTCAAAGCTCTACTGGGGCCTTTCCCCTAGATTCCGCCTCCAAACTATTCGTATCTAACCACAATTGACTCAATAATATCAAATATTGCTAAAGAAATCAATTACAATGCATAAATTTAGGATTTCCCAACTTTCTCCCAAAAAGTCAAAAACCGGCTCCGGGTCCGCTTGGTCAAAACCCAAGGTTCTGACCAAAATTCATTTACCCTATTCACCCCCGAGACCGGTTATGTAATTTGTTTCGAAATTCGACTTTAATTTGAGGTCTAAATTCTATTTTTACAAAAAATCTTTAATTCTACCCAAACCTCTAATTTCCACCATGAAAGTACTGGATTTTAGGTTGAAATCTTATGAAATGCAACAAAAATTGAAAGAAAATAGGTTAGAATCACTTACTAATAAATTGGGGAAGAAGAACTCTTGGGAAAATCACCTCTTGAGTTTTCTAGTTTTGAAATTTTAAAAGAATGAGCAAAATTCTGTTTTTGGGACTGTTTTAATCACTGGCTCAGGTGTTCATCGCGTTCGCATAAACGCTGACGCGTTCACGAAGAGCTGACCTGTTTGGCTTACGCGATCGCGGGAGACTCCACACGTTCACGAAGGTATAGCCCACCTAACCTCCGCGTTCGCGAGACTGGGCACGTGTTCGCATAGAGCCACCTCAAATTCCCAGCCCAGCCCATCCAATACTACGCGTTCGCGCGGGTGAGGACGCGTTCGCGAAGGGTAGTCCCCCCACTGCTCCGCGTTGGCATCCTATTCCTCGCCTTCGCATAGAGTACCTTTCCCACAGTCACCACTTACCTTTCAGGATCGCTGTTGGATATATGCGATCATGTAGAAGCTTACACCAGACACCAACAGGAATGAAAAAACCCATAAGTTTTCTAAGTTCAAAAGGTCCGTAGGCTATCTGAAACTCACCCGAGCTCTCGGGCCAAATGTGCACACAAGTCCAAAAACCTCATATGAACTCGCTCGTGTGATAAAAACACCAAACCCCTAGAACTACGAATCAGACACCAAATCAAATGAAATTTTCAAGAAAACTTTAAAACATCTATTTTAACAACCGGACGTCCGAATCACGTCAAACCAACTCCGTTTCTCACCAAATTTGACAGAAAATTGATAAATATTGTAATGAACCTATACAGGGTTCCGGAACCAAAATACGGTCCTTGTATCAACAAGTCAAACATCGGTCAATTCTTTAAAATTATTAAACCTTTAAACTTTTAATTTTCAACAAAAAACAATAAGTCAAACTAGGGACCTCTAAATTCGATTTCGGACATACACTCAGGTTCCAAATCATGATACGGACCCATCGGGACTGTCAAAACACGGATCCAGGTCCGTTTGCGGAAAACGTTGATTGAAGTCAACTTAGATGAATTTTTAAGGAAAAATTTCATATTTTATTAGTTTTTTTTAACACAAAAGCTTTTCGAGAAAATACCCGGACTGAGCACGCAAATCGTGAAAGGCTTAAAGAAGCTATTGGAGGCTTCGGAATACAGAATTAGGTTCTAAACTCTAGATGACATATCGGGTCATCACAATGTTGTAGTGGTCTTCGGAGTATTTTACTTGGACCTACAAAATGTAAAATTTCTTGTTATAGTGATCTCGGTTGCTCGTCTCAGGGCCGTGGTTTTTTCCCTTATTAAAAAGGGTTTTCGGACGTAAAAATTTTGGTGTCATTATCACTCTTTTATTCTTGTTAATTACCGCATTTCGATGCTACATTTTTATTCTGCTTTTATCATTGTGAATATTATTTCTGTAGGGGTTTTATTCCCAACAGTAACATATTCCTAATCGTATACTCACAATCCCTCCCTTAATTTTTACATAGGTTTCACCAAAAATAAAAATGAAAACAAAGAAGAATCATCCACAGCGGGGCCTACAATTCTTTACTTCCTATTCTTACTTCAACTTTTCGATCAAGTTCAGCGTGAAGGACAAGCTAAGGATTCAAAGATACTGAAAGATCTTCAAAAGTTTAAAAGCATCTACGCAAAAGAGAATTATTATATAGTTTTAGTTAAGATTATTTAGTTACTTTTTACCCTAACATAGTTTGCTTTAATACACATTTATCCTAATAATTAGTTAAAGGAAGAAGGAAACGGTTAAAGAAAGAATAATTCTTAATCTTTATCCGAACAAAAACAGTCGTACAGAAAAAGACTTAATCACGGAATATAAGCTGGCCTTTTATATATATATGAAGCTCCCTGGTTGAAAATTTATCCACCACTTCCCTATATTCCTAAGGAAGGAGNCATATATATATATATATATATGAATACAATTTACATATAATTATACTATAACTTTACTACAATTTCATAAGTATATTGTATGTCATGTGTTCTTCTTTGTATTTTTCGAGTTTCAATCTGAAATTCAGCCAAAATCAATTCTAATCTTCACCAAACTCTCTCAAAATTGAGATATAAACTCCAAACAATATTCTCAATTATTTGCAAAACCACTCAATCCAAACAAATAATGGTTTTTGAAAACCCAAATTCGATTTCAAAGCTTCAAAACTTTTTAATGGCTGTCAATAGTGGAGAGTCAAACACTTTCACAAATTTATTGATTGACAATTTCAATTTGAACACCAATTGTGCAACATGAAAGGAAATTGCTANAACATAGTTTGCTTTAATACACATTTATCCTAATAATTAGTTAAAGGAAGAAGGAAACGGTTAAAGAAAGAATAATTCTTAATCTTTATCCGAACAAAAACAGTCGTACAGAAAAAGACTTAATCACGGAATATAAGCTGGCCTTTTATATATATATGAAGCTCCCTGGTTGAAAATTTATCCACCACTTCCCTATATTCCTAAGGAAGGAGACAAAGAAACTATATAGCAACAAAAAATGCCTTGGTTCAGTCCTAGAGGATTGAGTCACCCACTAACTGAAGAGCAAGTGAAAGGCATGCTCAAGAAATATGATAAGAATAAAGATGGTAAACTTAGCAAGCAAGAACTCAGGTTAGCTTTTAAAGAGATGGGTTTGCATTTTTGCCGTTGGAAAGCTGGAAGAGCCCTACGTTATGCAGATAAAAATGGTGATGGATATATTAGTGAAGATGAGATTAATGAGTTCGTCCAATATGCTTCCAAATGGGGTTTTAAGATCTCATAGGCTTCTAATTGTTTGTCTTAGGCTTCTATATATTTTGTCTCTTGATCTGTATCTTGTTTTGTTGTTGCTAGATGCTTTTGTGTTGTCGTGTTTTGTTTTCTTGGAAAACCAAAGATCCTTGTAATATTGGAAGAAAGGGTCTTCTGATTGTATATAACAATATATGTACTACTATGTAACTGTCTATAAGTTCTATGTTTTCTATGTAACTTTTGTTCTAGTAGCCAAATATATTTGTACTATCATCCTTTGGAGAGTGTATTAGAATCAGCTAAATATTATTGAATCGGATATTAATTAACTTATCGAACTGATTGAATTATATATTATCACGGCTAGTTGAATTTTATGTAGTGACATTTATAGTGTTAGCCGTAAAATAAATCATTTCTTAAGATTTTCACAAGTAATTTCCGTGCCCAAAGTAATCATCATATGCTTTTGATCCAACCCCAACCTAAACCAGCGGGTTAGTAGGTGCAGAATCTTTTTATCGATAACTAAAGTGAAGGTGTACAAATATATTTGATTGTGTTGATATTTTTTAATATAAGTTTATTATGAACGCATTTTATCTGGTCTTAAGATGATCCTCTGCCGAGATTTAGGTAATCTTTCAATTTAGTATGATTAAAGTAAAGATTATCATGATTTTAGGCCTAAACTGAAATGGATAGAGTATTTTGACTGAAAGATCCTCAAAAAATTTGAAAGCATACATAAAAGAACAACGAAAGCAAAAGAGAATTGTTAGAGTTAATTAAGACAATTTGGTTCTTTTTAAAATGATATACTTTCGTAAAATACTCCTCTAATCAGAGGCAATTGCAGCCTTTTCTTGAATCAGTTTATATATATATATATATATATACAAAAAAAATCACTAAAAGGTTAACAAGTGACGCCGTCAACCTATTTCTTTTTTTATTACGTGCCAAAAAATAAAATCATTTTGTATATTTGGAAACAATTTACCTTTACGTAATAATTTATTATTTATAGTCACACAAAGTATATGTGCCTTATTTTACACCACAAGTTTAAAAATCTTTTCTTTTTTCTTTGTTCAGTCAAAATATTCACGTAAATTGAAACAGTAAACTCATAATTTCAAAAGTACAAGCTAAAAAGAATGTCCTTAAAGATAAGAAGGAAACATTTGAAGAAGGAACAAATTCTTAATCTTTTTCCAAGTAAACCAATATTCGCAGAACAGAAAATGAGTCATCGTGAACTCTACGCTGGCCGTCTATATATAGGAAGCGCCCCTTGTAGAAAAATTATTCACCAATAGTTGACCATAGGAACAAAAGGAAACAGTATATATAGCAAAGAAAAAATGCCTTGGTTCTATGCTCATGGAGTTGCAGATTTAAGTGAAGAGCAAGTGATAGTTATTCTCAAGAAATATGATAGGAATAGAGATGGTAAACTTTGTAAGGAAGAACTGAGGTTAGCTTTTAAAGATATGGGTTTGTGTTTTTGTCGTCGGAAAGCTGGAAAAGCCCTTTATTTTGCAGATAAAAATGGAGATGGATATATTAGCGAAGATGAGATTAATGAGCTCGTCCAATATGCTTCCAAATGGGGTTTGAAGATCTCATAGGCTTCTATCTAACTTTTTTTCTAGTAGCCAAATCATGATATAAGATATCTTCAATTTTAATTATCTGCTCTTCTTTATGACTCGTGATATATATGATCGTTCTAGATGTTGTTCTACACACATGAAAAAATATAATTAATTACCTTATCTTTCAATAAAACTTTAGAAATATATAGGAAGCACCCCTTGTTGAAAATTTATTCACCGTAATTAACCTCAGGGACGAAAGGAACCAGTATACAAAAAAAGAAAGAAAAAATGTCTTGGGTCATTCGTACAGGTGTAAGCCTTACACTGAGTGAAGAGCAAGTGAAGGATATGCTCGAGAAATATGACAAGAATAAAGATGGTAAACTTATGAACTCAGGTTAGCTTTTAAAGAGATGGGTTTGCATTTTTGTCGTTGGAAAGCTGGAAAAGCCGTTTTGCAGATAAAAATGGGATTTTTTCGTTCATATATAATATTTAAAATTTATTTATTAAAATTGTTTTAATTTTGTATATTAGCCACTATAAACAAGGATTACTTACAAATTAAAGACTCTCAATCCATTATTAGTTCCTTAAATAAGGGATTTAGTTATACCATTTTCTTTTTTTTTTCTCTCCTTCCCTCAATTTCCCTATTCTCTAACCTTAATTTCCATTGAGAGACAAAATTCATTGGTAGTGAAGTCGCGCTTCATATGAAAATAATTCAGAATTTTAAATGTAATATCCTTTTTTGTCAAGTACGCATCTGAATATTGCGTTGTTTCCATAATTGGCATATCAACTATTTCTTTTAATTACACAATTATTTTGCATTCCTTAGTTGCTAGCATGGCTTTCCTTAAGGAATATAAATGTTTCTTTTATTGCAGAATCCTTGCTTTTGTTAACTGACTTATCTTTTATCCTTTTCACCTAGTTCATCCTAGTAAATTCGGAACAGATTTGTGCTATTCTCCATGTCCTTTTTCAAAGCTTATGTAACAGTGGTGATTATCACAAACATGACAAATATAACAATGATCTCGCGATTAGTTGGAGTTGAAGCGTATGTAGAATAGAGAGATGATAAATTTGTATGGTACAACAGCATACAAATTAAAAAACAAATTTCGTAAAAATTTAATACAAATTTGATACACCTAGAACATTATATAAACTAAAATAAATTTTATACAACTAATTATACAATATATATAACTTATTTATAACTTATCTACCACTTCCATACATGCTAAAAATAAATTTCATACAACTAACTACAATATACACTTATTTAAAACTAATATACAACTTATCTACAACTTCTATGTATTATTTCTACCCAGTTAATAGAACTACAATATCATCTACAATTTTTATACAATATGTCTTTTGTATATTTTGTATCCGATTTGTATATATTTTTTATGTGGTGTGTGTTTCTTCCTCTCTAAAATTCCAATCAAAACTCTCTCTTAATACAATTTTGATACATATCGATATTTTTATGTAAAATGATAGTATTGATAACTTAAATGCAAATTTTATACGATGATTCATGTTTTATACAACTATTTTTTAACNAGTTTGGTGAAGATTAGAATTGATTTTGGCTGAATTTCAGATTGAAACTCGAAAAATACAAAGAAGAACACATGACATACAATATACTTATGAAATTGTAGTAAAGTTATAGTATAATTATATGTAAATTGTATTCATATATATATATATATATATGAATACAATTTACATATAATTATACTATAACTTTACTACAATTTCATAAGTATATTGTATGTCATGTGTTCTTCTTTGTATTTTTCGAGTTTCAATCTGAAATTCAGCCAAAATCAATTCTAATCTTCACCAAACTCTCTCAAAATTGAGATATAAACTCCAAACAATATTCTCAATTATTTGCAAAACCACTCAATCCAAACAAATAATGGTTTTTGAAAACCCAAATTCGATTTCAAAGCTTCAAAACTTTTTAATGGCTGTCAATAGTGGAGAGTCAAACACTTTCACAAATTTATTGATTGACAATTTCAATTTGAACACCAATTGTGCAACATGAAAGGAAATTGCTATGTTAAAACGATTAAAATTCATTAATGAATTTCATTGAAACTATATGCAAAAAAAAAAAAAAATATTAAAAAAGATAGAGAACATCAAATGAAGAAAAATTGGGGGAATAAAACAGAGAACGAGAGTAGAGAGATGAACAGAGAGACGGAGAGAGAGAGAGTGGGCAAGTACAAAGTGATAAGGAAATAACTGGTATTCCTTATTCCATTTCTAATATAAAAGGATACTCATTAAAAACTTATTCGTATATAATTGATAAATTATATGTGACCATATAATTAAATTGAAACTTGAGAAAACGAGTAATAAAATTTCAAATAGTATATAGAAAATAAAATTCCCATGATTATTAAATTGCTCCCCAAATCACTGGCCCATCTGATCAGGGCACAAAGTTTGACACGTCGCACTATCTCAAGTTATTTTATCTTCCTCTCACCTCCCTTTCCTATTCAAAGATTCTTGAGATTTTTTTCTCCAAAAATCGTCCAAACTATATGGTCTTATTGTGATCCTTAATTACCCGTATGAAAATGACTCATCAAAAGCTGAAATTCTCAAATGTTGAAATTTGTTCAATATTGAGAATACTAACAAGTTTCCAAAGTGGAGAAGAAGGAGATTAAAGCAGTGTTAAAGATAGTTTGCATGTGACTTTGTCTACAATTTTGGAATAATATAAGTACTCAGAATCGTTCTCGGGTAGGCGTAGACTACTTTTAGGTTCAATTTACACTTATCTTAACACCAAAAGATACGCAAACGGATTGGGAAAGGCATAAGTTCTCTCTCTCATTCTCTGTGCTAGTATGTGTATCATACTTGTTTACCCTTAAAAATAAATAACAATTAATTTTATACGTGACTTTAATGATATGTGGACTAATTCAATACAAGTGATTAATCACAATAGATATAACAAATAAAAGATATAGTAAATATCCAAACCAATAATGATAGTGAGTCCGAGCTCGATTAAATACTTAACAAAGAACCTGCCTTCGGTTCCGAGCTTGCACTTATGAAGAACTCACGAACAAAAACAAGAACTTTGAGTGACTTTTAAAAACAGAGAGAACAGAAGAATTTTGTCTTGGGATGCGTATTACAATGCGTGTAATGAATAATTAGCTTTCCCTTTATATAATAAGGGAGTTTTACTCTAGATACAATCCAAAGAAAGGTAAAAATCTTCCTTTTTGCTAGTCACTGATTTTTCGTCGGTACGGGCCGAGATTCACGCCGTGATATCCGATTGGGCATGGAAATCACGACCCTTTGTTAATCGCGTGCGGCCGTTTGGTAATGCTCTCCGAGGTCTCGGGACTCGAACCGTACCCGAGGGATGTGGTCTCGATGGCTCCGAGGGCAGGTGTTTTGCTCGAGCCCTAATACGGGAGGCTCCTAGTTCTGGTTCCGATTTCTTGCAGCCACGTCCTTGCTCCATTTGCCTCACCAGGAAATCGGGGTGCTCATTAGACTCGGTTTTACCCGTATAAAGATAGTCCCCTCATTTCTTAAAGAGTAGGTTCCCCGAAACGATGGGAAACGAAAGATGCTCTCTGGTTCCTTCCTTCGTACGTTACCAAGAAAGTGCTAAAACGTCACATCAATTGCGTCGTTCTGACTACGGGCACGTGTCGATCATCGGGTTGGTTGCGCCAAATGCGTACGTCGCCTGTTTTCCCATAAAAGATTCAATTCTTTGTTATTTTTATACTTTTCGACCAAGCTTTTACCTTGGAGTTTTCCAGCTATCATCGAACTTCTTCCAAACCTTCATATCTTCATCCTTGTTCTTCAACTTTCATAGTGATTTCCATGTTTTTACCCAGATTTCCTTCAAATCTTCATACTTTGTTCTTCATCTATTAAACCTTCATCTTCTTTCTTTAAATTTTCAAACTTATCCAGATAAAAATGGCTGAAACATCCAAATCCGTTCCTCAACAAGTCGCCTCTTCATTTTCCCAAACGGTCGTCGATACTAAGATGACTGATTCTGAAGTAGTAGCACTCGAAACGGCTTCTCCCGAGATGGCTACCAACGAACTGGCCCCCGAGCCTCCCTTGAAAATGTTTATTCCGGGGGGTTGCTCAATTGAGACGACTTTAAGATCGAGAAACCCTTACGCAAACAGGATCAGGGTGAAGGAGCATCAAGGTACATATGCTCCGTAATCGAAGATGTTATTCCCGTGGTCCGAAAGGGTTGTAATTGGGAAGACAAAGATGTGGTAGTCCTCGGGCCCGAGGACACCATTACTACCTACATGGAGGGTACTTAAGTGTTTACACTTACCCCTTCATACTGGGCCCAGTGGACCAGATTGTTTTGGATTTTTGCAAGAGTTACGATATATGCCTCGAGAAAATCCATCCATCTTTATGGAGGGTCGTGATCCTCCTTCGCTACTTCGTGAACAAGATCGAGTCTCGGTGGTTCACGATCGATCATTTACTTCATCTATACAGTCCCCATTTATTTCGAGGGGGACTGATCAAGCTTACTAGTCGGGCCATCAAGGCCCCCTTTCGAGCACTGACGAAGATCGAGGCTGGGGCTGGCTGGGACAGTTCGTTCGGGTGAAGACCGAAAACGTGATTCCCCCCGACTTTCATTCATTTCCCTGAGAAGTGGAGCGCATCTCGTAAGTGCAATCTCTCCTTCTTCTTTTTTTATCTCTTTTATTTATTTCTCCCTTCTTATTCATACTTTTTACTGTGCAGTCGCCGCGCTGGTTCCAAATGTAGTCCCTCAGCTAAAGGAATGGATCGAGGGCATCTGTACACAGGTGACGTACTCCGAAAGCGCATGGCGTGGTCTTTCGAAGGGCCGATGGGAGGCCTTTTATCATGGTAAGGCCTCTCTTTGAATAGTTTATGTCATGCTTCTTACTTTCATTATACTGACTTTCCTTACTTTTTTGTTATTGCAGGTTTGCCTAAGACCACCGAACTTAGGCCTTTGAAAGGGGACGAGGACATGCCCTTGTCTGTTGATCCCTCCGCTGTGAGGTTGCCCGGGCCTGCCGTAGAGGAAAAGAAGAAAAGGAAAAGGAAGTCGTCAGGCTCCTCGGGCCCTAAGGCGAAGAGACCAAAGAAGGGGGTGGCTCGCAATCCTAGAAAAAGCTCTAGCTCCCGGGTATCAGACTCCAATTCTCTTCTCCGGCTCAGGGACGAGCCGAGGAAGATCTCATTTTCGTCACCCGCAGGACGACCCTTCCCGAGGGCAAGAGGCATCCGAGGGGGAAACTCGTGAGGTCGACCTCCCTCAGACTCGAGAGGTTGAAATGGAGACCCGGGGTGGGCTATTGAAGATGCTGACTCTGCCCCGAAGAAAATGCACAGTATAACAGAGATTCCTGGGGACACCCTCCTACACCGAGTCCATGCTTGAGGAGGACCAAGCACGAAAGGAGAATTCCAATAACAGGGTCCATGGCGCGGACGATCCCCTTCATTCCTTTTTTGACGATGTGGAATCGCCCACTTTGGAAGATTTCTCCAGGCTGAGCGACCTGGAAGTTCCGAAGAAGGACACATCCTCAGAAGTTGGCGGGCTGAGTTCGAGTCCCAAATTGATCAATCAGAAGTGATTTTTGGCTCGATCACTCAAAAATTCTCAGAGGTGCCCGTTATTGAATAATTGGGCCACTTCCTCTCTTAGTTGTCGGTAGTCCTCGGTCGTGTGGTCATGAGTTCCATGATACTTACACATTTGGTTAAGGTTTCTTTAGGTAGGGTCGGACTGCAATGACCGAGGCCACTTGGTATCTTTGATGCGCCGGTTGGCAGATACGATGCTGGCAGCATCAACACTGAAGTTATATTCCGATAATCTCGATGCCTCCCTAGCCTCGAGTGGCCTGTCAAAACCAATTTTACTCATGAGTCCCCGGCTATTGTGGCGATCGCTTATTTTTCATTCCTCGTAGGGTTACGCCCGGATTCGCTACTCCTTCGATCTCCGTTGTACGGTTGAAACGATCTCCGTTCGGTCTTGGTTCATGATCGATGACTCTTTTAGACCTGTCATAAGTTCTTATGGGATAAACGGACTCGGAGGGGGCTCCGAGTTGATCATCCTCAACTTTGATTTTCGATTTCTACCTGTTATGGATGTCAGCCCAAGTTACTGTCGGGTATTCAATCAAATTTTGTTTTAGCTGTTGTGAAGCCAAGGAGATTTGAGGGTTGAATCCTTGAGTGAACGCTTGAACGGCCCAATCATTTGTGACTAGAGGCAGGTCCATTCGTTCCACTTGAAACCTAAACACAAATTCCCTAAGAATTTCGTTATCTCTTTGTTTTACTTTGCAAAGATCCGATTTTCTGGTCTCGACCTTGATGGCCCTGGCGTGAGCTTTTACAAATGCCTTTGCAAGCATCGCAAACAAATAAATAGAATTAGGGGTAAGTTGTGATACCATATCATTACTCCTTTCAATAGGGTTTCTCCGAACTTTTTCAGCAAAATCGACTCGATTTCGCCATCTTCTAAGTCGTTTCCCTTTATGGCACACGTGTAGGAGGTCACGTGTTCATTTGGATCTGTGGTTCCATTATACTTTGGAATTTCGGGCATATGGAACTTCTTCGGGATTGGTTTCGGAGCCGCACTAGGGGGGAAAGGCTTTTGGACAAATTTCTTAGAATCCATGCCTTCCAATATCGGGTGCTCCTGGGATTTGATCAACTCTGGAGTTATAGGTCTCCACTTTTTTGTCGTTAGCTTCAATCTTCTTTCCCCCGATTCCACCCGCTTTGTCAGTTCCTCAAGCATCTTTATCATTTCGGGGGTTGGTCTCGGGTTCAACTTTGCCCGGCCTTTCCGTGGTTTGTTCATTCTTTTGGGTGTTTTTTCGGGATGGTTCGGGCTCAACTCTGCTGGGGGGCGCGGCTTTGGTTTTACAGCTAGTCTATCTCGAATTTTTGAGCTTATAACATTTTGAAGATCACTCGGAGATTGATCCCATCGCCTTCAACGTCATGCGTACCCCAGGCTATTGATCGGCCTCCTCCGCGAACACTATTCTCGGGATTGGTCGGTAGGTTTGCATCGATGGCCACATGTGAGTTGGTTTCGATTGGGTCCGCAGCCGGGACCGTTGGGGTCAACAAGGGGCACCTCGTTGCTGGGTACTATATTGTTGTTTTCACCAGGGTGGCCAGATTCAGCATCAACGTTCAAGTGAGCAGATTGAGAGTTTGACATTCTAAAATTGACATGAAATTAAAATCTCAGAGAACAAGCGTAAAACAGAGTGTGTTATGAGAATTTGTATTAAATTATCACTATTATCTTTAGCCCCGCGGTAGGTGCCAAATTGTTTACTCTTAAAGATGGATACAATTGAATTAGTATGCGGTTTTAATGATATGTGGACTAATTCAATACAAGTAATTAATGACGTTAGATAAAGAAAATAAAAGGTATAGTAAATAGCCAAACCAATGATGATAGTAAGTCCGAGCTCGGTTAAAAACTTAACAAGGAACCTGCATTCGGTTCCGAGCTTGCACTTATAAACCAAAACAAGAACTTTGAATGACTTTTAAAAAGAGAGAGAACAAAAGTATATTGCTTTGGTATACGTGTTACAGTGTGTGTAATGAATAATTAACTTTCCATTATATAGTAGGGAAATTTTACCCTAGACACAATCCTAAGGAAGGTAAAAATCTTTCTTTTCTCTAGTCATTGATTTTTCGCCGATACGGGTCAAGATTTACGCCGTGATATCCGGTTGAGCATGGATATCACGACCTTTGTTAATAGTATGCGGCCCTTTGATAATGCTCTCTGAGGTCTCGGGACTCGAACCTTGCCCGGGGGACGTGGTCTCGATGGCTCCGAGGGCATGTATTTTTCTCGGGCCCTGATACAGGAGGCTCCTGGTTCTAATTCTGATTCCTTGCAGTCACTTCCTTGCTCTGTTTGCCTCACTGCAAAATTGGGGTGCTCATTAAACTCGATTTTACCCATACACAATACTATACAATAGATGGTGACCTTATTGTTGTACTTAGATGGAGCCACGAGTCAGCAACAAACACACACATGATTTTGTGCAAATGGTATCAATCTATTGTATGTGTTTGGGGCGATGAGTACCAAGACTTCACTTAATCCTTCCCCCAAATGGTGTTTATTTTGAAACATTATCAAGATATTTCGATCTATATTATATATGCATGTACAGTCAAAGACTTATTTCAACGATTCCCATGTTTGTAGTTTGAAAAGAAGATTCTCATGCATCCCAGGAAATTTATTCGAACCTAATTGAAAGAAATTCAAAACAAGTTACATGCTCGTGTCCCGTAACAACTAATAGGGCAAATATTTTAGAACTACAATTTTGTTTTTGACATATATTGTATTATTTTAAACTAAAAAATTGTTATTTATGTACACCCATTTTTTCAAAAAATTATTTTTATTATGATCATATTTAGGAGTGGCAAATCGGCGGGTCGGGTCGGGTCGGACATGGTTCGGATCAAAAACAGGTAATGAAAAATGGGATAAATTATCTGACCCGACTCATATTTAATATCGATAAAAATCAGGTTAACCAACGGATAATATGGTTCCATATTATCCATAACTTCTTGTATATGATCACTTTTGGGAGAATATTTAGCCTCCCTAACTTGAGGAACCCTCAATTTGAGACTTTACAAATGTAAAAGTTAGACCTATTGGTTACTCATTGGTTATCCATTTTCTAAATAGATAATATGGTTCTTATCCATATTTGACCCGTTTTTAAAAAAAATCATTATCCAACATATTTTTTAGTAAATAATATGGGTGGTTAACTATTTTCTTTTAACTATTTTGTCACTGCTAATCATATCTATGTAGTTGCATTTTGTTCCCATATATATTTACCACCTGTATATATGTCATCCCTTTGTTTCTTGCCATATCGTATGGACCATAAAATCATAGTATATCTCAAAGAGATTTTCATTTCCATATAAAATCTGATATCATGTATGATGACATCATCAGGCTTGCGTATTTGGGCCGATAAAACAAACATACTCGTCACTTTTACTATAAAGAGAATTGCTTTTATTCCCGAACTATCTGTTGATTTTTGGTCCAAGGGGGGTCATTCATGAACATAACACTCGGGTTTCACATTGCAACGATTAGGAACCACGAATTTCATTCAGCCAGTCACCACTGTTAGAAAAATTAGCCAAGCACAAATATTTAATATTAAAAAATAATGTTTCTCTTCAAAAGTTTTTTCCTGAATAACTATTTGCATAAAATAAATTTTCATGATAGAAAGCAGTTTTGAGAAGTTTTGCCAAGCAATATCTACATGGAGCGAATTTAAATTAACCGATCCTAGAATTTTCGAAGGGGAATGCTTAAAAGGAAAAAAGAAAAAAGAAAGACGAAGGCTAAGCTATTGGAAGTACTCAAAACTCAACTGCTTCCATCCACTAGAAAAACTGCACAAGTAGGGCCGTGCATAATTTGGTAAATATCAAATTACCGTAACGAAATTGAAAATTTTGGTATTTGGTATTTTATACTTTAATTTCGCTATGGTATTTGGTTTAAGTTTTAAAATTTTATAGTATTAGGTATGGTATTTGGTATTTTAAAATAAAATACCGCAATATCGATACCGTACCGAAATATATATTTCTGATGATCAAAAAGGTCATCTTGTGTAAATTTAACGAAACCTGTGTTCCGAGCCCCGAAAGCCTCCGTTAATCTCACATCGATGTGCGTGCGCCACCCGGGCGCGTAGCCGGGAAGCCTTTATGTGGAAATATGTTAAACAATTGAATTTATGATAATTAATGGGATAAAGTTGACTTTGGTCAATATTTTTGGTAAACGGACCCGGACCCGTGATTTGACGGTCCCGGAGGGTCCGTAGGAAAATATGAGACCTGGGCATATGCCCGGAATCGAATTCCGAGGTCCCAAGTCCGAGAAATGAATTTTTAAAGGAAATTGTTTTCTGGAAATAATAAAGACTTTTGAAAATGAACTTTGATGTGAAATATGTGTTACCGAGCCCGTATATTGGTTCCGGAGCCCGGAACAGGTTCGATATGGGTTATGTGAGTTATCTAAAAAATTTGGTAAGAAACGGACTTGGTTTGACGTGTTTCGGATCAAAATTAGAGAATTTAGAAGTTTATGAAATTTGAGAAAACTCTATAGATTTTGGAGTTTAATTCATTGTTTTTGATGTTATTTTGGTGGTTATATTACTCGAATAAGTTCATAGGACGCTTTTGAAGTCGTGTTTATATTTGGTTTTGAGCCCCGAGGGCTCGGGTGAGTTTCGGGTAGGTGTCGGGGTGCTCAACTTAGGAAATTTCTGGTGTTTTTGGGCTGTTCTGGTGTTCTGTGATTTGCTCTCCGCGATCGTAGTGTGATTCACGCGATCGCGATGTTCATATGGATGTGGGTTGGGAAACTACCCTACGCGATCGCAGAGCCTGGGGGTAGTGCTCTACGCGATCGCGAGGGGCCTCACGCGATCGCATAGCGTTAAAGGGATCTGGGGGCAGGGCAGCGTGTTGATCTACGTGAACGCGATCGCATGGTCGCGATAGCGATGGTCAGTGTCCAGTACTCCCGCGATCGCAATCCCTTGTTCGCGATCGTGTAAGTCTAAAACCCAGTACTCTCCGCGGTCGCAACTCCCTTTCCGCGATCGCGTAGAGTAAATTCGCCCAGTTATTTTTAAAGCCTTAAAAACAGAATGCTATTTCGAGATTCTTCATATTTTCACCATGTCCTTCTTCTCCAAGCCCCATAGCCGATTTCCAAGCTACTCTTCCTCCATAACCACTTAAGTAAGTGATCTTAACTCTAGTTTCTTTCATTTACCTTCCTCAGTCATTAGAATCTAGGCCTAAAAACATGAAATCAAGGGTAGAAATTGGGGGTTTTGGGTAGAGTTAGGGCTTTTGGAAATTTTGAGAATTCAACCTTATTTTGGGGTTGGATTTCAAAACAAATTGTATATTCGGGTTAATGGGGGAATGGGTGATCGGGTTTTGGTCCGAACCTCGAATTTGGACCAAGCGGGCCCGGGGTCGAATTTTGGTATTTTTGGAAGAATTATGGAAAATGTATAATCAGGCTTTGAGATTGAGTTATTGGATTATTATTGATGTTATTAAGTCAATTATGTCTAGATATTTTTGTTTCGGAGTCAGATTCAAGAGGAAAGGCCGTGATTGAGGCTTGACTTGCACTCTTGAAGCCGATGTAAGTGTTTGGCCTAACCTTAGCTTGAGGGAATAGGTATAGAGTACTATTTGCTATGTGTAATTCATGTCCAATGTATAGGTGAGGTGACAGGTACCTATATGTTGTGGTCAAGCATGCCCGTGAGTCAATTTTTGATGAGTTGTTTAATGTTCTTTGATATTCTCCGTGTTGTGAATTATTGGAAACCTTGAAAATGGTACCTTGAGGTTATTTCATGACGTAGAAAAATTATTGATTATGTGTTCGGTCGAGGATTTTACTGTTGACATTATACCTCTGAGTGAGATTGGTTATAGCTGAGTCCCTTGCCGGGACAGCAGAATTTTGTTGATTATTTCTGAACATTTGAAATGTCATATTGTTAAGCTTTCATATCAATTATTGCTGCTACACTCATCATGCACGAGGGAACATTCCGTGCCGATTGATTATTATTTATGCACGAAGGAACATTTCGTGTCGATTGATTATTATTTATGCATGAAGGAACATTCCGTGCCGATTGATTATTATTTATGCACGAAGGAACATTTCGTGTCGATTGATTATTATTTATGCATGAAGGAACATTCCGTGCCGATTGATTATTATTTATGCACGAAGGAACATTCTGTGCCGATTGATTATATTTATGCACGAAGGAACATTCCGTGCCGATTGATTATTATTTATGCGCGAGGGGTCATTCTATGCCGTGTTTATGATTATTATGCACGAGGGGACATTTCGTGCCGTGTTGATGATATATATATGCACTAGGGGACATTCCGTGCCGTGATTGTGATATTTTATGCATGAGGGGACATTTCGTGCCATGTTTATGTTGTTAATGCATGAGGGGACATTCCGTGCCATATTTTATATTGTTATGCACGAGGGGACATGCCGTGACGTTTCTTTTCACTATTTAATTCGTGTTGTCAATCCCCATTATTATTTTTCTGATATTTTAGACTGTTGTTTCGTTCCCATCATTTCAGTAGTTGCTATATCTTATCCCCAGCATATTCTTCCCCATAATTGTATTCTTGTTTATTTTCTACTATATTATTGAACTGCACAGGTACAATTTCGTTGTCGTGTCCTAGCCTTGTCACTACTTCGCCGAGGTTAGGCTCGGCACTTACTCAGTACATGGGGTCGGTTGTACTGATGCTACACTTGCACTTCTTTATGTTGTGCAGATTACGTAGCCGGACCCAGTGGACATCGCTAGTGGGAGTGTCTTTCAGTCCATCCCAGACGACACCGAGGTAGTTCCTCATGGCGTTCGTGGATCTCGACGTCCCTGTCTATCCTTCATTCTGTCTTTTATGTGTTTTCTAGACAGATACATCATTTTATTTTCAAACTGTTATTTTTAGTCAAATCTTAGACTAGTTTGTGATGTTGTGACTCCACTTCTGGGTTGTACTTAAAGGGGATTTTTGCGGTATTGGCTATGGTTATTTAGAATTATGTTAATACTTCCGCACTTTATTTCAGTTATATAGTCAGTGTTTGTTATTTTCACTTGTTAATAACTCAATACAGTTGACACGTTGGCTTGCCTAGCGGGTGCAACGTTAGGCGCCATCACGGCCTGAAGGTGGGATTTCGGGTCGTGACAAGTTGGTATCAGAGCACTAGGTTTCTTAGTTCTCACAACTCACGAACAGACTTGGTAGAGTTTGAGGGATCGGTACGGAAACGTCTGTACTTATCCCCAGAGGCTGTAAAGTCAGGAATAACTTCACTTTTCTTCTTTTTCTGTTGTGTGATTTGGAATTCTAAATGCTAATTGAGTTTCGATTCTATTCTCTCGCAGATGGCGAGAACGAGTGCTTCCTCATCTACCGATCAGCAACCCGACTCGTTTGTTACAGCTCCTACGAGGGGTCGAGGTCGAGGCCGTATTAGAGGCCGAGGCCGTATTAGAGGCCGAGGCCGTATTAGAGGCCGAGGCAGGGGCAGGGCTCATCCCAGCCCAGCAGCCCCAGTAGAGGACCCCTAGGTAGACTTTGCCGGTAAGATTCCTACTCAGACAGTTCCAGTTGGACCAGCTCAGGTCCTAGAGGGGTTCATTGCCACCCCGGTGCTTCAGGACGCTCTAGTCTGCTTAGTGGGACTCATGGAGAGTGTGGCTCAGTCCGGTCTTCTTCCTACTGCACCAGCCGTTCCTACTGCCGGTCTCCTTCTTACCAAATTTAGAAAAAGGTCATTCTTTTTGGAACAGATTAAAAAAGAAATAGATTCACATAAACTGAAACAAAGGGAATAGCATTTTACGAAATCGAATACCGAAAATACCGAATTTACAAGTAGGCAATATTTGTTACAGGACACACGTAAAAGAGAACTACAAAATTCACCCACATATAGATTTTATCATTTGTAAAAATCTAGAAAGAAAAAAAGCATACGTTAATTCACTAGTATAATAAGTAATTAAGTAGTCACTTCCTAGAGCAAGCATAACCTAGCGTATAACCATGTTTTCTTGCATATTTGACCAGTTGATCCAACTCCGCCATATCAATACGTCCATCCCCATTCTTATCAGCATGGTGGAGAGCCCGAGCGGCTCGCCATCTGGGGATGGTAGCTCCCAGCTGCTGGAACACCTCCTTGAGATCTTCTTTGTTGAGGTAGCAGTCGCCATTGGTATCGTATTTCTTTAGAACTTTGGTTAACTGTTCCTCAGTCAAAGGTACGTGAGAGCAGGGACACTTTATATTGTTCCTGGACCTAACAAATTCCAGCATATTTATTTGATACGTCTGTCAAAGCCGGATTTTTATCAAGGAGATTCAAAAAATAAAAATATATTTATTCGAAGAAACTAATTAACGGGGACTCAACACCTCATATATATATGTATAAATATGACCTTATTTATAGTGTAGGTTTTTGGCCCTTCCTTCACCTAGCTCCGCCTCTCGTTGTCAATACTATTTTTCCGTATATGTGCTTTCTTAAACAGAATGAAGTTAGAAAAAGAGGATTTCTTGGACGAGGATATATATTGCTAATAATGAAATTATGAGTGTTTAGACGAAGGAAGGATATATATGTATATATATATATATAACAAGTTCTTAACTGAGGAGCAAATTTTTTCATCCTACGACTGGCCCAGTCGTACCGTAACTAAGTTTCTTTTGACTAATTACTTTTTGACCGGCGCTTTCTTTATCTTCTGTTATTCCTTTCTTTTTAAAAAAGAATTGTATGTACTAAATTGATTTAAAAATTCCTTTAAATTATGAAATTCGTTAGATAGCCCCTTTTAGGTTCAGAATTTTCAAAACTTTCCACTTAGTGGAATAAAGATGCAGATGCCCCTTTAGGTTAAAAAAAATAAAATTATACTATCAAATTTATACTTACTATCATTAGATTGTGGAGCCTCACCTACCATGCATTCCACTTTCGCTGCCAAAGGCATAGAGTATTATTTAAAATGACCTCTAAAGTTAGCAAGTTAGTAGTATTATGGATAGAGATATCAAAATCAAAATATATTTCCAACAGACTGATGCATTACTCTTATTGGTGAATGATAATATTATATTAACTTTAGTTAAGTCTCAAATTTAGGCCTAAGTCTCAAATTTAGGCCTGCTATCCTTAAAAGAACTTATTCCCTTGCTAACTCAATATTTTTCAACTATTTTTATTATAAAATCATAACATGCGACCCACTCCCTTATCCTAGCATCCAATTTTTAAACTCTTAAGTAATTTTATAAAACTGCACCTCCTACATTTAAATATATACTAGTCTTTAGAGTATGCGCTTTACATTGGTATCCATATCAATAAATACATAGTCTTAAAAATTACATAGATAATATCAAATAACGCGTTTGAGTTATAAAATAAAGAAATATGTAAGTCATATAAATAATAAATATTAATCTCATTTAGCAATCTCAAACTTGATAAGTGACACTATAAAGCCTAATTACTAATATTAACTTAATATTTTATAATATATATAAAACATATAAGGGGTTGTTATTTGTTGAAATAAATACAAAATATTAATATTAATATCAATATTAATAATAACAATTAATTCCCTACTATTTAAAATATATTTTATCTTTTATTGTTTCATCCTTATTAATTCAAGTTTGAATATTTATCAATTTTGACAAATAATATGGTCTTTTAATTTTGAATCTTTGTGCATTGTGTGTATAAAATCATTAGCTTTATTACTCTCATTTACTTAATCCGTCAAAATATAGAAAATATCATTTGTTGGAACAAATGCAAAGGAAAATGAAAAGTAATTAGTGAAAATTTATTTATAAATATTATCTTCTATTGTTTCATCCTTATTACTTTTAAGTATGACTCTTTTTCTGACTTCTTTTACCACCAATACTATTCTTATAAAAACAAATTTAGGTATCCTAAGAATTTTGTCAATGTGAAAAATAAATTATGCTTATATGCTGAATGTAGAAAATAATCGAACTGGACCTTTTTACGTTTGAAGCACTGTCCGTAAAGAGGGTCCAGATTCCCCAAGATGTACCCGATTTTACTAATAGTTCTCTTTCAACCTCGGGTCGGAGGGCCGGCGTGAAGTCAGCCACGAATTATTCCAAGATTTGAGACTTGATGGTCCTGGTTTCACCCTCACCTAAGGTCCGACTAACATAATAGATAGGGAATTGCGTACCTCGTTCTTTTCGGACCAAGATTCCACTTACCGATATCTCTGATACTGCTAAATACAAGTAAAGCTGCTCGTCCGCTTTTGGCGTGTGAAGAAGTGACTGCTCGATAAGTACCGTTTTAGCTCTTCCAGGGCATGTTAGCATTCCGGAGTCCATGTGAAGTTATTCTTCTTCTTTAGTAACGAGAAGAATCAGTGACTCTTATCTGAGGATCTCAAGATGAATCCCTCTACGGCGGCTATGCGTCCCGTTAACCTCTACACGGCCTTTACGTTGTCTACTAATGTTATGTCCTCGATAGCTTTGATTTTATCGGGGTTGATCTCGATTCCACGATTGGATACCACGAAGCCGAGAAACTTGCCTGAGTCGACCCCGAATGCATATTTTTCTAGGTTGAGCTTCATGTTATACCTTTTCAGTATACCGAAAGTTTCTTGCAAATGTTTCAAATGGTCCTCTGCTCGTAGGGACTTAACTAACATGTCATCAATATAAACCTCCATTGATTTTACTATTTGTTCTTTGAACATCCGATTTACTAGGCGTTGATAAGTTGCACCAGCATTTTTTAGTCCGAATGGCATTACATTATAACAATAGGTGTCGTACCTAATGATAAACGAGGTCTTTTCCTGATCTTCCGAGTTCATCTGTATTTGGTTGTACCCGGAATAGGCATCGAGAAAACTGAGAATCTCGTGGCCGGCTGTGGCATCGATTATACGATCGATATCAGGCAAAGGAAAAGAATCCTTGGGACATGCTTTATTCAGGTCTTTGTAATCTACACACATTCTAAGTTTGTTTCCCTTTGTAGGGACTACTACTATGTTTGCTCACCATTCGAGATATTTTACTTCCCGGATAGACCCTATTTTTAGAAGTTTGGTTACCTTGTCTTTGATGAAAGCATGTTTGACCTCGGACTGGGGTCTTCTTTATTGCTTCACCGGATGGAACTTCGGGTCCAGGCTTAGTTTATGGGTGGTGATTTTCGTTGCGATCCCTGTCATGTCGAGATGGGACCAAGAAATGCAATCCATGTTAGCTAAAAGAAATTGAATAAGTTTTTTCCTAAGGTCAGAGGTTACCCATGCCCAGGTATAACTTTCGTTCGAGCAAGTGTTCGATCAATATGACTTGTTCCAGCTCTTCAATTGTTGACTTGGTGACGTCGAAGTCATCGGGGACTATGAAGGATCGAGGAACCCCATAGTCATCATCCTCGTCGATCCCATGCTTCTCCGATTGGATTGAGATGGTGTATCTGGTTTCTATTTAGCCCCATGTTTTCCCTTTGAATCCGACCCTTTCATTGATAGAAGTGCCTATATTGTTATCACTTCGTCAACTGCAAATATTTCCTTGGCGGCGAGTTGCTCTCCGTAGACCGTTTTGACTCCTTCCGGTGTCGGAAACTTCAGAACCTGGTGAAGGGTCGAGGGTATTGCCCTTATGTTATGGATCCATGGCCTTTCGAACAGGGCGTTATACCTCATGTCACCCTCGATCATGTGGAACTTCGTTTCTTGGATGGTCCCGGACACGTTCACTGCAAAGTTATTTCGCCTTTGGTGGTTTCACATTCCATGTTGAAGCCGTTAAGTACTCGGGCCGCGGGCACAACTTGATCTTGTAGGCCAAGCTGTTCTACGAACCTCGATCGAATGATGTTGGTCGAGCTACCTGGATGAATCAAAACACGTTTAACTTGAGTCTTATTCATAAGAACATATATTACCAGTGCGTCGTTATGGGGTTGCAAGATCCCCTATGCATCTTCGTCATTGAAAGACAAGGTCCCTTCAGGTACATAATCCCGAGTTCGTTTTTCCCTTGTGATCGACACCTTGGTGCGCTTAAATACGGGTCCTTGAGGAATATCAACCCCTCCAACAATCATGTGGATCACGTGTTGCGGCTTCTCTTGCTCGTTCTGTCTGTTTGAATCTCTGTTTCTGTAGTGGTTCTTAGCCCGATCAGTTAAGAATTCCCGAAGGTGCCCTTCATTGAACAACCAGACTACTTCCTCCCTTAGTTGCCTGCACTCTTCTGTTCTATGGCCATGGGTGCCATGATACTTGCACATTTGACTTGATTTCTCTGGGCCGGATCAATCTGCAGAGGTCGAGGCCACCTAGTTTCTTTGATGCCCCCAATGGCTGATACGATAGCCGACGCATCAATATTGAAGTTGTATTCTGACAGCCGTGGTTCCTCTTTGGGCTCGACATTCCTATCAGAACCACTCTTACTCATGAGCCCTCGAGAGCTCTAACCTCGATCATCTCTCCTATCACCTCGATCATAAGTCTCAAATTTAGGCCTGCTATCCTTAAAAGAACTTATTCCCTTGCTAACTCAATATTTTTCAACTATTTTTATTATAAAATCATAACATGCGACCCACTCCCTTATCCTAGCATCCAATTTTTAAAATCTTAAGTAATTTTATAAAACTGCACCTCCTACATTTAAATATATACTAGTCTTTAGAGTATGCGCTTTACATTGGTATCCATATCAATAAATACATAGTCTTAAAAATTACATAGATAATATCAAATAATGCGTTTGAGTTATAAAATAAAGAAATGTGTAAGTCATATAAATAATAAATATTAATCTCATTTAGCAATCTCAAACTTGATAAGTGACACTATAAAGTCTAATTACTAATATTAACTTAATATTTTATAATATATAAAACATATAAGGGGTTGTTATTTGTTGAAATAAATACAAAATATTAATATTAATATCAATATTAATAATAACAATTAATTCCTACTATAATATATAACAATTAATAACAATATTATATTTTATCTTTTATTGTTTCATCCTTGTTAATTCAAGTTTGCATATTTATCAATTTTGACAAATAATATGGTCTTTTACTTTTGAATCTTTCTGCATTGTGTGTATAAAATCATTAGCTTTATTATTCTCATTTACTTAATCCGTCAAAATATAGAAAATATCATCTGTTGGAACAAATGCAAAGGAAAATGAAAAGTAATTAGTGAAAATTTATTTATAAATATTATCTTCTATTGTTTCATCCTTATTATTTTTAAGTATGACTCTTTTTCTGACTTCTTTTACCACCAATACTATTCTTATAAAAACAAATTTAGGTATCCTAAGAGTTTTGTCAACGTGAAAAATAAATTATGCTTATACGCTGAATGTAGAAAGTAATCGAATTGGTCATATTGCTAATTAATTCTAAAACTTAATTATTTATTCCTAATATTATGGAGCTAATTTTTTAATTCAAATTATTAATGTTATCTCATTCCCAGTATTAAATGTTTACTATAACATGAAAGAAATTACAATTATATTACATAGTTCAAATAATAAACTGATTTATATAATGAATTTGAAAAAGAATTAAATTAAATTTTAACTAATTAGTTGATTCGAAGATTTTTGGGTTAAATTAGTTTTATTACTTGTTTATTTTATTCTCAACATTGATTTATATATATGTAAAATATCAAAATCAAGAGAAGACTACTTGAGCCTAATGTTAAAACTTATATAACTCATTGACTTATTTGTTTTATTCTCACGTGGTAAAGCCGTCCCGAAAACTTTAATTGGGTGGGAATTGAGAGTCCTAAATATTAAGACCTCTTACCTAGTTTAATAAGAAAAGATTTAATAATCAAAATGTTAGTTGATCTAAAAGTCTTAATTATTAGGAAAATAATTTAAATTACAACTCTATTCACTTGTAAATCTATTTTTAAAGGGTAAAAAAAAAGAACGATATTTCACTAAGGGTCTTCGTGCTTTTAATACAGTACTAGTTTTAGAGTATGCACATTGTGCGTGTACCCTATCATAAGTACAAATCTGTTTTTAAAAGAAATTACATAAATATAATTAAATAATGTATTTGGATTGTAACACAAAAATTAAAGAATAAATTCAACTCCTTGAGAATGGTGAAGGTCAAGTCTCAAGGATATTTAACTAAACATGGTACTTATCTTGTCATTGTTTTAAAATTTTTAGCATGTTAAAAATTAATCGAAAACATGATTTAATCTCTTGAAAGTTCGATCAGATATATATGATGCTAACTTATAATCGAGCAAATAGTTGTAGAGCCTCTTTAGCCAAGTTTCTAAGAAGCTAAAGTACTTTTTCTATCAAAAATGTACTTTTTAGAAATGTGAGATTTTTTTTTTGAGTATAAAGCAAATACATTAATTAAAAACTAAGCGGAGTTTGTTACATCATCGATATCATATGTGCTAGACATGACACATAGATTTTCTACGCTTGCCAGAGTATTGCAAGCATCGATATTTAATAATTTTACAAAATAAAGATCATTGTTTAGATCACAATTGACATAATTAAAAACTACTTCAGAAACTTCCACAAAATATTTCTTCTTCCTTCCTGTCCAGCAACCCGTCTTGGCCATCATGTGTGCCACCTTGTTGCATTCTCTAAACGTGTGCTGGAGGATTATCACCGTCCCTAGGTGCATTTGTGACCTGCAAAATTTAGCAACATTGTTACAAGATAATTTGTCACCTTGTATGATTTGGATCGCCTCCACACAGTCCGTCTCTATTTGCAAAAGGAATAGATTTCATTCGTGGGCTGTTTTCATTCCCTCTTTTATTGCTTTGAGTTCGGCGTCTAAGGATCCCTTTGCTTTTGATTTTTTTGTGAAGTCCATAACCCAATTGCCAGCTGCATTGCGGAGGACTCCTCCAAGCATAGTATTGAATTTTGCATGTCTTGCATCAATATTGAGTTTGTACCATCCCTTGGGTGGTGGATGCCATTTGGTGTGGATTTGTAGTGATTGGGTAGGTAAAGGGGTTTTGTCCGTTAGCATCTTGTATTCTAATGCTTTCCGGATAACATTGTTTACCCTTACAAAATCTTTCAAATTATTTTGATTATTATTATTCCGATTAATCCATATTTCCCAAAGGAAAAAGGGTAATAAGTCATCCCAATTTAGGTGTTTATGGAGAATGGTGTTTCTCTACTCCTTTAATGAGAGAAGCCAGTGGCCTTGAGAAGGGACTAGAGGGATTTTTATTCCTAAGTTTTCTCATAATTTTTCACTAATGGAACAAGTGAGGAAAATGTGTTTGGGCGTTTCTTCTTCATTCTTGTTACACATAGGGCAAATTGGGTCGATATTAATACCAACTCATGAAAGATAATTTCTACACGGAAGTCTATTGTGTAGGCAAAGCCATAAGAAGAATCTGATTTTGTTTGGACACGGAAGGGACCATATCCAATTATAATCATGGTTATTTTACTCTAAAGGTTCTAATAGTTTGTAGCAACTCTTACTAATGAATATGCCTTTTGGGGTAAGCGTTCATATAGCAGTATCCTGCATTCTGCCCTTGTGACGGATTTGGACTTGATGAATCTTGTTTTGAATATCCTCAGGAATAGAGATTGAAAGTTTGGAGAGGTTCCACTGCTTGTTGTGGTAGATATCTCTAATTTTGAGATTATAAATATCCATCATAATAGGCCCCATTATAGATTCTCTAAGTGTTGTAGAGTTAGGAATCCAATTGGAATCCCAGATGTTGATATTGGAATTTAAATGGGGCACCCAAGAAAGCCCTTTTTACAAACCTGCCAGCCTTTAAGAATGACTTTCCATACCATAGAATTGTTATTTAGAGAGCAATTATTCCCATATTTTGTAATGATTAGGTTTGCCCATGGGGAAGTTGAATGGGTAAGTAGTTTCCAAACTAGGCTAGTAAGGTTGACAATATTTTTGTTATAAGCACCATGGATGCCAAGACCTCCTGTTGTTTTTGGTTGACACACTTTCGCCCATTTTACTAGATGCATTTTCCTTTTGTTATCATTGAATCCCCAAATAAAGTATCTTTGAATTTTGTCAATATTATTAATGATTTTTTTTGGTAACATAGTGTATTGCATTTGGTAGTTTGGAATTTCATTGAGACAAGAATGAGCTAAAGTTATACGACCTGCTATGTTCATAAACCTTGTTTTCCAAGAGGCTAGTTTTGTTCTCATCCTATCAATTATGAAGAGGTAGTCTTTGGGCTTAGGAATTTTTGTATGTATTGGAAAATCTAAGTAGGTGCCAAAATTCTCACTCTTTTTAATACTTAGCTTGTGCGTAATGGTCTTAGTGATTGCAGGAGAACAATTCCCTGATAGGAGGATTTTGGACTTTGCATAGTTGATATTTTGCCCTAATAGGGAGCAAAATAGGTCAAGGGTTGATTTTATAAAGTCACAAGATTTTTCATTTGCCTTGGCCATAAAGGTAAGATCATCCGCAAAGAACAAGTGTGAAAAATTAGGACTATTCCGTCCTATAGTAATAGGGTCCCATCTACAAATGTCCATTTGATATTATATATTTCTCGAAAGTAATTCTAGACAAAGGATGAATATGTACAGTGATAAGGGCATGGTAAATAAAGGACCATTCGATACGGTCAAAAGCTTTTTCCAAATCTATCTTTAAGATCATATTCCCTTGTTTCCTTTTTATTTTCCTAAGGTTGGAGACAATTTCTTGGATCACAATGGCATTATCCATAGCCCTTCTATTTTTCATAAAACTCATTTGGAAGGGACTAATTAAATTGGCTAAGAATGGTTTTAAGCGATTAACCAAAATTTTAGTGATTATTTTATAGATAGTATTACATAAGCCAATTGGACGGATATTTTTAATATTGTTGGCATTTGGTATTTTTGGGATTAGGCAAATGTAAGTTTTATTCATATCTTTAGGAATTACTTCAGTCGTGAAGATGTCATGGCACAGGTTAAGGACTGATTGTCCTATAACGTTCCAATACTTTTGGTAAAAAAAAAAAAGTGCAACCCGTCAGGCCTTGGAGACTTGAAAGGTTTAAAGGAGAATATAGTTTTTTTGATCTCGATATCTAGTAATGGGGCATCTAGGGGACTCAGGTCAATAGTGTTGCTACTAGTACTGGAGACATTTATATTAGACATGTGGGTATACTCGTGAGAAGTAGTGAAAACTTTGGAGAAGTAATTAGTTATATGGTAAGTAATTAGGGAGTGGTCATTTATCCAATTTCCCTCATCATTTTGAAGTAAATGATCCTATTTTTTCTTCTTCTAATGGAGGCCGATATGTGAAAAAATTTGGTATTTGCATCCCCATCATTTAACCACATAATCCTAGACCTAAGCTTTCAGTAATCCTTCTCTACCTTCAAAAGGTCATTGTATTCCTGATTTAATATTTTCTCAAGATTTTGGAGGAATAAACTAGTATTGTAATATTTCGAATTTTGGATACCATTTAGTCTATCTAAGAGACTTTTTTTTTTCTTCTATAATGTCTCCAAAAGTTTTAAATTTTCATTGTTTCACACTATTCCTGAAAGAGTTAGCTCGATTTTATATAGTCATTATCTGACCAATTTTCTTTAACAAGATTGTAGAACTCTGGGTGCTTGCACCAAAAAGTCTCCAGTCGAAAAGGTTGGTTATGATGTCTTCTAGATTTATGAATTAAATTAATTAATAGGGGATTATGGTCCGAGTGGGTTTTTGGCAAGTGAGTAACTGAGAAGTTGGGGAAGATGTCACACCATTCTTGATTTCCAAATGCCTTGTCAAGTCTTTCCATTATTAAACTCCTATTTTTATGTCTATGGTTGGACCATGTAAATTTACAACCTTTATAACCTAGGTCCATAAGGTTACAGTTAGTTAACTTATTATGCATAAATTTTACTCTATTTTTGTTGATAGGCCTACCTCCTATTTTTTCATGTGAACCTAGAATATCGTTAAAATTACCTCCAACTAACCAAGGACCATCATAACTGTTAGCTATACATTCAAGATTATTCCATAAAGTATTCCTAAGTTTATAGTTAGTACTAGCGTAAATAGAAGTAAAAAACCAAGATTTTTGAATTGGAAGTACCTAAATAGAAGCATGGATTTCTTGGTTCCTACGGGTGAAGTTTTGGACAGTCACCACTTCAGTTTTATACATCACCACCATGCCACCAGACTGTCCTTCAACTGGTACTTCAATGAGCTCACTGAAGCCAAAGCCTTCTAGCCAGTTTTCATGGTTGATTAGCCTAGTTTCCAGTAATGCAACCATGTATGGACGGTGGGTGTTAATTATCTCCCTGAAATTCCTTCGAAAGTTATCATTGTTACCCCCCTGATGTTCCAGATAATGATATTAGTTGGATGATTCATTGGACGATTTTGGATTTGGTTCACTACCTCTCCATTCTCCCTCACCCCTCCTGGGAATATTAGGTTCCTCCTCAAGGATGGTACCAGTATCATGGCCCTGTTCCCCACGGTTGGGTCCTGATGAGGCCTTATATCCATTAAGCACCTGTATAGACCTAGAGGACAGCTGATTACATGTCTCTTCTCCTGCATCTCCCTGAATAAGAATACTTTTACCCCGTCTAGGTTTGAGAACTTGAGGAATTGTTCTAAGGCTAGGTTTATGGGATCCTCCTCCATTTCTGCCTTTACATGATCTTGTTCTGGTATTGCATGAGGGTATGGTGGTACTGCATGTGGGATTTCCTGGTTCATAGCTTGACCTTGGGGTTAGTGGTTGGCTTCCCAGTGCATGAAGATGGGGTTGAGTTGGGTCAGCATCTCTGATAGAAAGAAGGGGAGGTCTGGGAGTATATTCTGTGGTTGGAAGGTGTTGAAATGTGGGGGAATGTTCCATTGATGGACCATTGTTTGGACAAGATTTGGGTTCATTGAGGGAGCTAAGAGTTGTAGAATGTTGTTGAGCCACATTTGATTTAGATAGTTGCTCATAGCCAGACCCATCCCCTCCGATACTAGTTGGGCTAGGAATTGAGTGTTGTGAAGGATCCATTCACTTGGATGTTGAAAGATATCGCCTGCCCCATTAATCCTAGTTCCATCCAGGATAGTGGGTGGTAATCGTGGGCTTGTGGGGGTTGGACATAAATCACTTAGGGTTGTGGTGGAGCATTTTGGATATTCTCCATTGTTTGGTCTGAGAGTTGCCTGATTATGGAGATTAACCTGTGTCTCCTCCTTAGTGCAGACAAGATTCTTGGCATTTTGTTCCTGACTTTTGGTATTTAATAAGTTTCCAACAGGCGTGGAAAGGGGGCTAGGATGAGGAGATTGTGGATTGGTTGTAGGTTCAACGATTGGGATGTGTTTCTGCATGTCCTTTAATTGGTCGGATGCTAGATTTTTAGAGGGGATATGGAGAGTTTTTGCATCTTTGCCGTGTTCAGTAGGTGATTCCATTTGTATATTTTTTGATAGTGATAGGGCCAAGTGGCTTGCATGCTCTTGCTGCTCAAATTGGACAATCTTAGGAGCTAGATTGTTTCTTGTAGAGTCAGTTTTGTTAGTATTTTTTAATTGTTTATTATTAGATTGAGTAGGATTAGGGGTCTTAATAGGATCACTAATAGCCTCGTTAATATCTATATGCATGCCACAATGATCATTTGAGGATTTTTCTCGCATGCAGGTGTCTTGCATATCCACGTCAGGCCTCATGTCAGCCACGTGGAATATTGCATGTGTGGAATTACTTAGTTTTATTATTGTTAATATCCAAAACCATGTGCTCCTCTTCTAGGATAGAGAAGTGGTTTTGTATTGGGAGAGTGGTATTGCTTGTCTTCATTTTTTCAGTAATGTTCTTAGCATCCTTAATCTTGTATTTAAGAGTTTGGGTGTCTATATACTTCCCAGCGTTTGCATTGTAAAGCTTAACTGAGATACCTAACTTTGGATTTGTTTTATTAGCTAGTAGTGTGGTTTCCTTTTTGTGTTCTTCATTTTTTTTCCTGTGTTTGCCAAATGTGACCGTTTTTCATTCACCCTCTTGGGGCTCCATCTTTTGTTTTGAAGTAGGAAATTTGACACTGGGATGGTCAGCATTGATTTCTTGTACATACTTGCAAGAAGTAGCCGGATGATCCAATCGACCATATTTTAGGCATAATAAATTTCCTCCCTCATAATGTATAGCTTGTTTATGAATACCTATATAGATGAAAGGAGGAACTGGAATATCTAATGGGATCTCCACACAGAGTCTGGCATATCGACCTCTCATTGTGGAAGATGTGCAAACATCTATTTTCAGTAAACGTCCAATTGAGTTACCAATTTTTTGTAATATTTTGTCATCATAGAATTTCGTCGGTAGTTGTGGTAGCCTAACCCAGATGGCTGAGGAAGTTAGCTTTTTCTTTGTTGCTACGAAGTTTGGTTTCCATTTTATAACGGAGAGGTAGTGTCCATTAATGAACCAAGGGCCTTGGTGGAGTGCTTTGTCGAGATTTTTTTTTTTTTTTGAATTTGATAATGAAATAGTCCTCCCCTAGATCAATTGGGGAGAGAGGTTCCGATGGTTTCCATAGGTCTTGGATTTTCTTTTTGAGGTATAGATGCATCATTCTCTTCCTGAATAATTTGACAATAATTGAATACTGCCAAGGTTCATAGATCCTTTGCTTAACTTCCTCCGTAAGGGATATCAATTTAATGCCTTGAGTAGGGGAGTGTAACGACCCAGACATAGCTGCCATTTTATCTTGGAAATCAGCTGACAAATCCATATTGCATGCATTTATGAGATGTTTGGCCAAAATAAAAAGTATATTTGAGCAGCAGCAAAAGTGTTATAAAACAATAAAAGAAGAAAAGAGTATTGCAGAGAAAGTAGAGAGAGAAGATTCTTATTAATATGAGATCAATTACAATGGAATAAAACTCCTCTATTTATAAGGAAAAGTGACTTAGCCACCAAACAATAAACCCTAAAATCTCTCTAAAATATAGACATTCACCATAAATAAAATACTATTTATAACAAAAGACATTTCTGCTTTTAAAGAGAAGCTACAAATTCCAACTTATTCCAAGAAGCAGAAACATAAGCAGAAGCAGAAGATTAATTTATTCAGGAAAAAAATATTGTTCTGCTCGTTAATTTCTCATTAATTTAACTTTTTTCTTTTCCTTTTATTTTTTTCCTACCATATTGTTCTGCTCTTTTTTATTTTTATCACATTATTATTTTCTTTCTCCTATCCCTCTTCGAAATATTCTCTTTACTATAAATGGATTTCTTCTTTTAGGTAGGGATTTATAAGAGAGATTTTTTGCTTATATTAAATGATGTATTTTTATATATTTTAATCATCATGTATGTAATAAGTAATACCAAATTCTTGCAATATTATTGCTTTGAAATAATTATGATTAAAAATTTGAATTTATATTTTATTTTATGTTTTATATTTGAATTAAGTTCCTTTATAAATTACTACTTTATAAAAGTATTTTTTGAAAAGCACTTTTAAAAATAAGCAGTTTTTGATAGTTTGTCCACACAAACTCTTATATGAGCTCAAACTAAAGTTGCAAAAATCATTATAGGATTGTATTCTTTTTCCCATTATATTTGATTAGCAAAAATAAGTATATGTGCCTGAAATTTATTTTTAATATAAAGGATGAAGTAGATACTAACTTTTGAGGTCTGCTTATGCGAGATTTGTTCAAATAACATTCAAAACCAAAAAAATCATGGCCAGACTACTAATTGCATACTGACTCTATTCCTTCTTTCGGAATATTCTAGTGGATTTGTTTTCTTTAATGAGCGCGTTAATGAAAACGTGGTACTCTAATCCTTATTGAAAATTAATCGGAATGAGATGTTAGTAATATCAACATTGAAATAAGGTAAAGTTTTGAATATTTAAAGTTCTAAATATTAGGATTCCTTAAATAGTTGTAATAAGGAAGTATTTAAGTACCTAAAATTTAGTTGGGTTTAAAATCCTAAATAAAAGAAAAGTAATGAAATTACAATTTTGCCTAATGTGAATCCTATTTAAAAGGGTAAAAAAGACGAACGACATTTCGCTAAGGACCTTCATGCTTTTAATATAGTACTAGTCTCCATGCACGTGCATTGCACATATATTTTTTGCTAATTATGAAGTGAAAATTCTTAAGAAAGAAAACTGACATGTATTTATAAATTTTGTATATTGTATTATTGTATAGTCTCGAACTTCTTGCAGGCTCCTAAAGTTTCTCATCAAATTTGTGAAATAAATTTGCTATGTCATACATAATACAAATGTTTACCTCGAAAAATACGAGTAACAATTAAATTTAATTTGTGATTTTAAAGATACGTGAGCTATTTCAATATTAGTGAATGAACAAGTAATATTATGTATACGTGAGAAGAATTGATGAAGCAAACCAGTGTTGCTAGTGCAATAGAGACCTCGATATCCTCAGAGGCCTCGAGGTGGGTTAAGAATAATAAAGTAAACACAATAAAGTGAGAGCAACCAAGCTGAGGATAAATTCTGGAGCACAATAATAGAGAAAAGTAAGATAGAATATATTATTTCGCCAGTAGTGAGATGCTGTTTACAAATGATTGGGGTCCCCTTTATATAGGAGGGAAAAACCCTAAAATGGTACGTTTCTATTTAGGGTAATGATTCTATTGGTACAACTGTATAACAACCTTGTACGAATTTGTACAAATTCCCACAAATCTTATCCAAAATTTATGCCTTGATCTTTGTGCTTTTGTGAGATTCCTGCTCTTTCTTGAGTATCATCGAAATGGCACTATCTCGAGGTAGACCGTGTCAGGCCTCCGATTCGTTCCCTCGAGGTGTGCATGTTTCAGCCAGACCTGATCCCTACTTCGAGTTGCCCAAACTCGAGCTTAGGGTACGATTAAGACCACGAAATCGGGCTCTCCGATTTCGACCGTATACAAATAGTCCCCGTGTTTCTTAGAATGAAATGATAAGAAACGATTCGATTTTTGAATTTTCGAAGTCCCCGATGGTGACATCATTCCCATGACGTTAGTGTTGAAATGACCGAAGCGTCTCATCGGTTTCTCTTCCCCAAATCATTAAATGCTTGTCAGAGTCGGTCGACCATAAGTGTCAATGAACAGTCGCCTATTTTCTCTATATACACTCGTTTACACTTCCCATTAAGAACTTTTGCTTTTATTTGCAACGCCTCTGTTTTCTAACTTCCCCTTTGCCACTAGCTCTTCCACCTTACCAACTTCAAAACATCTACTATTTACCAACTTCTTCATTCTTCTTTTCTAAATCAATGGCAAAAACTTCCAAGTCTGTTCCTCAGAAAGAAGGAACCTCCTCTTCTACTTCTCGTCCGGCCGGTGGCAGACTGTTGCTGCCAAACGCATACGCAAGTATACCTGGTCAACAATTAATATAATAATAAGTTGAAAGTCGAACCCACAGAGACTTGTATTAAACTACTCACTAAATCACTAAAATTGTTTTTCAATCCGGTCAAAATCAAAGTCCAAGAGTATGATTATATTAAACTAAAATTGTAAATAATAACTAAATTATCAACTAACGAGTTGATTATTGTGTATTCAATAAAGACGAATATTCCAGGGTTGTGATCGATTCACCATTCGTATTGTATTCTAATTAACTCTCCCCTTCATATAATTCACTCATGGTTGCTAATTAATCGATAATTGCTCTTATAGCCTTCTCTCGAAGTACTACTCGCCTATTCTCAATAGATTAACGTCTATATTCTTATGAAATTAATCTATTAGAACGCATTAAGATTACGATATTTAATTAAGCACGGTGACTAGGTATATTCCTATCCTAACCACAAATCCGATCCCCTGAAGGTTAAGATCGCGTTCTCTTCAGTTCTTCTCTAATCTATACACGGCTTTCCCAAGCATAGCATAAATAGTAAATAGAACCTAACTACTGGCCAGACAATTAAGATATTAAACACATAATTGAAGAAACAACCATATATTGGTGAATTATAATCAAGGTCAAGCTAATGTCAAACAACAATATTCATGGCTAAATCACAACCCCGGAACAATAGGTGTTTAACCACCCATGATGTAATCAAACAATTGCATAAGTGTTGCATAAATTGAAAATACTAAAATAAGATGAAGAAAAATGATAATTCTCCGCTTCCTAACGATCCCGTGTTTGTTTTTCCTCCAAAGTGGCGTCAATACCTTCAAAAATATGTTTAGTCTTGCTTTTATACGTGTTGGGTAGGTCTAGGGCAGAATAAACCATGTCCCGGGATAAATAGGAAAATCCCCGCCACCGGCGCTCTGGACATCGCCAGGTGCCCACCAGGGCGCTGCCTCCTAAAACCATACTACCTCCAGCGTCACAGGTGGCTCAAGGCGCTGCCTGTGGCGCCCAAATGCTCAATTTCCCGGTTTCGTTCGTTTTGGCTCTCATTTTGCACGATTCTCCCCCAATTGCTCCCGGATTGTAACATAAAAACACTCCAAATTAGTATAAATCAACACATTTAATATCTAAAATTCACGAAACAAAAGTAAAATGTGGGGCGATTTACATAAAAATATATATACTTTAGGCTACGCATCAACACCCCACACTTAGACTCTTGCTCGTGCTCGAGCAATGGGACAAACTACTACGCTTCAACACGTACAAAGTTCATTATCAAGGAGCATTTTACTTTTAAATCACACACTTTACCCCTTTTGACTGTGATCGATACCGACAATCAAGTATGAACATACAAAAATTCACATTCTTCCCCTTTTAAACATGCCCAAGTATAACAATTTAATTCAATCAATCCAATAACCTATTTGCAACCACCCAACCTCAAGAATCAACTTGTAACCATTAAGCCCTCTCAATTCACACACTAACCCAACAAGAAAGTTTACAACATTACCAATCGTTCATGAGATCATGTGCCCTCACCAACAAACAAAAGAGTGAATATAACTAGTCCACACACTCAAATATGGTTTTGAAATAATTTAAGGATATCACACAATGAACCAAATTCACTCACTCTCACAACGAATTCATATGCATCCTGTGATCGTACCATAAGCTTTCCCGTAGTGTAGATCTCTACTAAAATTAAAGCTAGCCAAATCTAGGATCAATTAGGACTTTTAAGGTTGTAATGTAGGCTAAGGGACGAGTAGGATATATTTAGGAATAGTGACTAACCCTCCTAAACACTTTAATACACTACATTCACAATTCAAACACATATTCTTCTCAACCAATACTTTCCACAACCCATATACAACATAGCCCTTTTTCAATTAAGCACTTCTATACTTCCACTAGCACAAATTAATAGGAAATGGAGGTGTGTATCTTTTTCTACATACTTTCACTATAATTTTTCTCTTCTTTCTTTTACAACAATGTTTTTTTTTTCTACACAAACTCCATACATGAAAGTTCATTGGCTAGTGGCTTTTGATTTCAGTTTTTGTGCTCCAACGGGCATTTCCATGGCTCCACTCAAAAACTATTCCCCAATATCTCACTTTACTTCTTTTAGCGACTAAGTGCCTTAGGAGGTAAAGGTGCAAAAATATCAAATTAAGAACAAAATAGGGGTACGACTTGTAATGTGGGTGCCAAGGAAAAGGTCTATAGGCTCAAATTGCTAGCGACGGAAAATTTTATTTTTATGCTACAAGCACATCCATGATCAAGCAAGAAAATACCTATGTCATCTCCTAGACTAGCATAACCTACAATTTCGCTTCAATTAACACATGGGGCAAGTTCTAGACTACACGGAATAACATAGAAGATCACTAAGCCTCACACACACATTGCACATGACTCAATCACGACGGTTTTGTTCAACTCTCAAGTCAAGCAAGCACACATAATTGAGAAAATTAAGCAATATTATACTATGTGGCATACAAGTCAAACAACTGAGCTAAGGCGTAACAAAATAGGCTATTTGTCTTTACTTAGGCTTCACATGTCAAACCAAATACAAGGGAAACATGATGTATGTCATAACCTAATATGCCAGCACCAACCATGTCAATGGGTATCTCAAATTTACCTAGTTTCTTCCTAATTACTCCTAAGAAAAAAAAAATTAAAGTACCCAATTCGAGCTACACCCTTGGAAAAGAACATGTGCCCAAAGAAAAACCAAGGGACACTACCTAACTATACTAAAAAATACCAAAAAATCTTTTTGGAATTTTTAAATCGGACTTTATCCCTCAAGAAAATTGTCCAACAGATCTATCATCGGGAAAAGTTTGAACTTTTTCTATTTTTTTTTCTTAAAAACCTAACAAAATTAATAACTAATAATATAAACAAAACTACCTAAACAAAACTAATTAACACAAAAAAAATAAAAATAAAACATATTTATACAAATTATACAACAACCCCACAAGCAGTATTCTTTCCACCCTACACTTAAGTCATGCATAGTCCTCGATGCATATACATTTGAAAAAGCAAAGTAGGGAAAAAAGAAATACTCTCTGTCACTTGGAGTCCTCCGTATCAGCTGCTTCCGGCTCATCATCATTGGGGCCTAGAGGCACCAAGGCCAGGGGCCCTGTAACCTCGTCACCCCCATCCTCCTCTATGTCTGAGCCGCAGATTGTGTTGGCGTCCTCTGAAGAATGAATGGGTCTGCCAGGTGCAATCCCTAGCATCTCCTTGGACGAACTAGACAACTCATTGCGTAATTGCATACGCTCCTCATCCATAATGCCAGCTCTGCACATTAAAAAGTTTAGAGACTTATAAATATACCTGCTGAAGTTCTCGTCCCTCTCATATATTGCCGCCTGTGTCATCTTGGATGATGTCTCCAGCAGTGATGTGATGTCCAGTAGCCCTGGTGAAGCCTCCACCACCTCATCATAACCTGTGTACTCTGGCACCCCTCGGTCCATCAGATAATGAGTGAGTACATTCCCAAAGAAAAACCGTTAAATCTTCCGCCCAAACCTCGTACGGGCCATCTCCCCAAGCATTAATTCACCAACATTGATAGGTCTGCCTGTCATCAGAAAATAAATGACACACACTCGAGCTCGAGTGCAATTGCTATTGTGCTCGACAGGTATGAGTCTGGCCTGTACCAAATTCTGCCACACCTTGGCAGTCTTGTTGAAATCTGATTGGACCATGTGAAGATGAACGTTGCCTTGTTTCCTAGTCCATTTTGCATTTGAATCCACGCCACATAAAGTGTGACGTATCAAGGTGTACTTCGGGCTGGGGAAAATTTTTTGTAGTCATCTTGGATCAACATTTTCAACACCCAAATATCTACATAAGGCCTCCCTATTCATTGGTATATCGACACCCCGTACATGCGAGGTGCCATGCCCTTGGTGCCAATTTGCATAGAGTTCTCGGACCATGCTCAAATTTGCAGGTCTAGGGCATTTCAAGAGCTTTTCCATGTGCCTTTCATGGAGCTGGCCAATCACCTCTGGAAAATTCCTATCCGAAGCCTTGGTGTTTATCCCCATGTTGGAGATGTAGCGACCGTATGGCACAAAATCCCTGTGCCAAGCAGTTTCCGAATCATTAATTAAGTCCAACCGGGGCCTGGTTCTCGGCGGTGCAAGTTGAGATCCCTCGGTCTGTTGCTTGCCCTTAGCTTGTTGTGAAGGGCCTTCTCCTTGCTTTCTCTTTTTGGGTGCAGGAGAGGTGGAGGAGGACTTGCCAATGCCTTTGCCCATATTAGCACCATCACGAGCCATTTTTTTTATCCTGCCACACAATGAAAAGATGAATATGAGAACTCTCCAAGGATCACACCTAAGGTTGTAGTGCAAGTCAAAATGACCCCACACTTAAAACCAAAGGTGAAATGTATAATAATTCATGATTTTTTTTTTGAAAAGTTCAAGTGTTGCATTCCAAGACTATGGGTACTCAAGACTTCCCCATGCTATCCATATATATGATTTTATCATGTCTAAGTGAATTCATTTCAATGTGAGCAAGAGACATGTGTGACTCTACGTTCTACAACTACACAACTATACTACAGTAACTAATTTCTACAACAAGTTTATACATACAATACATAAGATACATGGTGTAAAGACATGAATTTTTTTTATTTTTCAACAATCAATCCCCTATCATTTCAAAGCATCCCTATACACCCCACACTTATCCCAAATGCATCCACAAAGATACTCGGTTCCTTAGACTTCACCGGTGTACCCAAAATCATCATTCAAATATTTTTACAAACACCTTGTGGGCATAAAGTGTGAGCTTTAGAATTCAACAATGGTGAAAGATGGTGGCCCTCTCAATTTTAAACGGAGTAGAGGGACTTCTAGTTTACTACTCTGTATACACAATAAACACATAATTTTCAACAATTTCAAGCCACCCACCATAAAATTTGCTTAACAACTCCATAATGGAAAGAATTGGAGATTAGAGCTCTTGGGGGATGGGGTATACTTTGTTATCTACAAATTAAAAATACAAGAAGAAGAAGAAGAAAACAACAAGAACAAGAGCACATACTGTGGATTGAAGAAGAAAAACAAGATAAAACTTGAGAGAAAAAAAAAATTTAGAGAGAGGAAGAAGGGGGAGGGGGGTCGCGGGTAGGGAGAGAGAGAGAGGAGTGGAGTGTTTGTTTTTTATTTTGTGGGTATTTGGGTAGGAGATGGGTTATAATATTAGTATAGGTGGGTATTTGGGTTAGGTTAAATGGGTCAAGGTTTTAGAATATAAAAATAAAACGAAAAAAAAATTTAGAAAAATGTTCACCTGGGCACTATTCACAGCGCCCCAGGCAGTGCTGGGCGCTGGTTTGGGCCCTGTTGATGAAATTATTATTATTATTATTATTATTATTATTTTGAATATCCTGATCCCCCAAGCTTTTTAAATACTCAATTACATGTCCTACACCATTATATCTATAATTTCTATTCCTATAAGGAAAAATGTATAATCTATCAACTCTAAAGAAAAATTCAAGAAGTTAACTACGAAAGCAATATAAAAATTGGGTTGCCTCCCAACAAGCGCCTGATTTAACGTCACGGCATGACGCAGCGTCTCGCTTTACTCATCAACAAGTATGACTTTGGTTTTCTCGCGACTCATGACTCCTCCCAAATAGTGCTTGACTCTATGCCCATTGACCAAAAAATTTCTTTCACCATGTATAGCTCGCAACTCAAGTGCACCATAAGAAGTGACTCTCACCACTTCAAACGGGCCTGACCATCTCGATTTTAGCTTCCCGGGAAACAACCTCAGTCTAGAATTGAACAATAATACATGTTGGCCTAGCTCGAATTGACGCGGCTTAATATGCTTGTCATGCCATCTTTTGGTCTTTTCTTTGTGCAGTTTAGCATTTTCGTACGAGCGTAGCCTAAACTCATCTAATTCATTCAACTGCAGCAGTCTTTTCTCACCCGCGGCTTCAAGGTCCATGTTCAGCTTCTTGATGGTCCAATATGCTTTATGTTCGAGTTCAACGGGTAAATGACATGCCTTCCCATAGACTAACTTATACGGTGACGCCCCAATTGGCGTTTTGTAAGCTATTCTATATGCTCATAAGGCATCATCTAATTTTGCAGCCCAATCCTTCCTGTTCACACTCACCGTCTTCTCTAATATTTGCTTTATTTCTCTGTTTGATACCTCGGCTTGTCCACTTGTTTGAGGGTGATATGTTGTCGCAACTCTATGACGGACTCCATATTTAGTTAGGAGGTTATTCAACAACCGATTGCAAAAGTGGGTCCCTTCATCACTAATCAAAGCCCGTGGAGTCTCAAACCTCAAAAATATATTCTTCTTCACAAATGTAGCTACAACCGCGACATCATTTGTCGGCAATGCAATCGCCTCTACACATTTTGACACATAGTCAACTGCCAGTAAAATGTATTTATTTCATCTGGATGATGGGAATGGTCCCATAAAATCTATCCCCCACACGTCAAAAATCTCCACCTCCAAGATATTATTCAAAGGCATCTCGTGCCTCCTCGAGATTGTTCCTGTCCTCTGACATTGGTCACACTTTTTAACAAATGCATGGGCGTCTTTTAATAGAGTTGGCCAAAAGAACCCGGACTGTAGTACTTTCGCCGTTGTTCTATCTCCACCATGATGGCCCCCATAAGGTGATGCATGGCAATCATACAACACCAATTCTAACTCTTTGTCTAGAATGCATTTCCTCATTAACTGATCAGCACATTGTTTGTACAAATATGGCTCATCCAGTAGTAGAACCTCACATCATGTAAGAACCTCTTTCTAGCCTCAGATTCAATCTCTGGAGGAAGTACCCCATTCACAAGATAATTCACATAATCAACATACCATGGAGGAGGGTCTTGGGTTACAGCAAAAAGTTGCTCATCAGGAAATACTTCTTTGATTTGTCCACCATCATCCACATGGCCATGATTTTCCAGCCTTGATAGATGGTCAGCTACTTGGTTCTCAGTGCCCTTTCGGTGTCTTATCTCCACATCAAATTCCTGCAATAACAAAACCCAGCGCATCAATCTAGCTTTAGACTCTTTCTTTGTAAATAAATACCTGATTGCTGCATGATCGGTGTGGACTATGACTTTTGTTCCCACCAAGTATGCCCCGAATTTCTGAAAGGCCCACACAACGGCCAACAATTCCTTCTCAGTGGTGGTGTAATTCAGCTGTACATCATCAAAAGTCTTACTCGCATAGTAAATGGAATAAAATACTCTGTCTTTCAGTTGGCCTAGCACTACCCCAATAGCATGGTCACTGGCATCACACATAAGTTCAATTGGTAGAGACCAATCTGGTGCAACAATTATGGGGGCAGCTACCAATTTCTTTTTGAGTTCTTCAAATGCCTTCAGGAAGGCTTCATCAAAATTGAATTTGACATCTTTTTTGAGCAACCTGCACAAAGGAGTGGCAGTTTTTGAAAAATCTTTAATAAAGCGTCTATAGAATCCTGCATGTCCCAAGAAACTACGGACACCCTTCACAGAAATTGGTGGAGGTAATTTTTCAACCGCCTCCACTTTAGCCTTATCAACTTCAATGCCACTCCTAGATACTCTGTGACCCAAAACGATGCCTTCCTGCACCATACAATGACACTTTTCCCAATTTAAGACCAGATTCGTTTCTTCACAATGGGTTAATACCATACTCAGATTTTTCAAAAAATCATCATAAGATGACCCGAAGACTGAGAAGTCATCCATAAACACCTCCACGAATTTTTCCACCATGTTAGTGAAAATATCCATCATGCATCTCTGGAAGGTGGCTGGTGTGTTACAAAGACCAAACAGCATCTGCTTGAAGGTGAAAGTTCCATAAGGACAAGTAGTGGTTTTCTCCTGATCCTCTGGGCATATGACAATCTGATTGTATCCCGAGTACCCATCAAGAAAGAAATAATAATCATGTCTTGCTAACCTGTCCAACATTTGATCAATGAAGGGAAGTGGGAAGTGGTCCTTGCGGGTTGCTTTGTTAAGCCTTCGATAGTCAATGCAAACTCTCCATCCCGTAACAGTGCGAGTAGGGATTAGTTCATTTTTTTCATTCTCAATCACAGTCATCCCCCCCTTTTTGGGCACACATTGAACTGGGCTTACCCAGTTGCTGTCAGAAATAGGAAAGATGATACCTGCCTCAAGCAATTTTATTACTTCCTTCTTCACGACTTCTTTCATAATGGGATTTAACCTCCTTTGCTGCTCTACACTCGGGCGATGTCCATCTTCCAAGAATATTTCATGCATGGAAAACGATGACTGATTCACTTAATATCTGCAATTGTCCACCCAATCGCTTTTTTCTATTCATGAAGTACTCTGAGCAATTTCTCTTCTTGTGTTTTAGTCAGGCTAGATGAGATAATCACGGGCAATGTCTCGGAGTTCCCCAGATAAGCATAGCGCAGATATGCTTGAAGGGGCTTAAGTTCTAACGTTGGAGCTTCCTCGATAGATGGCTTAGGAGGGGTCAGAGTAACAGTCTTGTTCAGCTCCTCAAATTTTCCTAACCTGTGGATATAGATGCAGGATACATCAAACACTTGCTCAATTTCTTCCCTCGTTTCATCTTCACCACCTTCGCCTCTCTCAATTAAGACTCGTTCAAGAAGGTCAATAGGGATCATATAAGGAACCAATGGTGCATCATTGCTTTCAACCACATAAATCATGGATAGCTCTTCATAGTGGACTGGTAATTTGAGTGCTTTATATACAATAAATACCTCCACTCGATCATCAACTCTCATCTTCATCTTCCCTTCACACACATCAATAATAACTCGGCCTGTGGCTAAGAAGGGACATCCCAAAATAAATGGGACTTCCTGATCGGGCTCGTAATCCAGTATAATGAAATCAGCAGGGAATATGAAAGAGCCCACTTGAACTAGCACATCTTCAATCATTCATTCAGGATGAGCAATGGAAAGATCAACCAACTGTAAGATTACCGTTGTTGGGCGTGGCTCACCCAACCCCAACTGTCTGAACACAAATAGCGACATCAAATCAATGCTCGCCCCAAGATCACACAAAGCTCGTCTGACTGCTTGCTTACCGATCGAGATTTGGATAGTGAAAATACCCGGATCCTTTAATTTCTGAGGTAGTTTGCTTTGAATTCTTGAGCTACATTCCTCAGTGAGTGCAACAGTCTCAAACTCAGTCAGCCTCCTTTTATTGGCCACAATGTCCTTGATGTATTTGGCATATTTGGGTACTTCCAGCAAAATGTCTACCAGTGGAATGTTAATTTGCACTTTTTTCAAAAGATCAAGGAACTTTTTGTACGCGACATTATCTTTCACTTTCTGCAACCTTTGAGGGAACGGAGGAGGTGGCCTTGCAACCACTGGTGGGGGTTGCTCATCCACCGCCCCTTCAGCTGGCTTCTCTAACTCTTTTGATTTGTCTGATGTTGATTCTATAGTGACTGGCCTCTCATTAAAAGTTACATGCTTTCTCTTCTTTGACTGGACCTCTTCTAATTGTCTCCCATTCCTCAATGATACGACATTAATGCATGCCTTAGGATTAGCCTCAGTGTCACTTGGGAGAGCTCCCACTGGTCTGGTATTTTGGGCATCGACAAGTTGCCCCATTTGGCGTTCCAAATTTCTCATTGCTATGGTTTGGGCCTGTTGATCGACCATTACTTTTGGTTGAAGGCTTGCTGATCAACCATCATTTTCTTCATCATCTCCTCAAAGCTAACTTGTTGTTCAGTCTGAG